>JAAAKL020002070.1:13845-27682 GCA_010016065.2 Carybdea cf. marsupialis auct. non (Linnaeus, 1758)
TATCGGGGAAAGGAGGAGGGGGAGGGGGACATGGGTCCTGTTTATCCAGCAGTTCATACTTTGAATGCAAGTACCACACCAGCACTCTAGGGGAAGGTGATTTCGGAGGCTGTTCTGGGATGTAAACCAAATATTGGCCACTTTTGTCTCTCTGGATGCTACTGCATTGCTGTAATTCCTGAGAAAAAGAGAAGAGAGTTGGAAGCAAAGAGCTTTAAACTAAATTTTCTGGGATACAGCATTGAATTGAGAGGTTATGTCATTTTTAATCGCAAAACAAAAGGAGTCGTTTTAAATCGATATGTTTTTTTAAAAAATGGATCCAGTAGTGGAGTAGGCCTGGATCGTGGCAATTTACAGAAAAGTGTCGAGTATGAGGTCACAGGTAAATCAGAAGACAATGAAAATGAAAATCAAAATCAGAATGGAGTGGAGCCTGTAGTCCGATGGTCTAATCGTAAAGCTAAACCACCAGACAGATATGGTGAATGGTTTGGTGAAGAGGCATTAAATAAGATTTTATCCATTGAAGCTGAGTTCGGGGAGGCAACCAAGAGTGTGAGTGAGGTACTTTCAGTCCTAACAAGATAAATGGAGAAGAGGGGTGCAGAATGGATATTCCTTACTGGAGAAGAATTAAGCGTTGTTCATAATTGAATTGCCAAAAGACAGTAATGCAATATTCTGTAAGTAGATGTATATTGCAAGACGTAAAGCAGATGGTTCTAATGCTTGGTATAAAGCAAGGCTAGTAGCACAAGGTTACCCTCAGTAGCCAGGAATATAATCTGATGAGATTTTCGCTCCCGTAGCAAAATATACGTTCATCAGAACGATCTTGCCTATAGCATATGAACTGCATGGATGGGCAGACAGCGCTTTTAAACGGAGAATTAGTTGGGTAAATTCATATGTACGTACCAGAAGGCTTTGAGCCTCGGTGTTTAGTGAAAGTTTTAGGGGGAGGCCGACCGGGCCATGGCCAAATGCCACGCAACTGCAATGAGAATGCCCGTAATTCCTTGCAATGCATGACATCATAGGGCCAAGCAAATCTTCTCGGCCCAAGGATCCGCATCCTCCAAGACCGCCACTGGCGGTTTGGTCGATAAAAACTTTGAAATAGGATGAATAAAGACAATGTGTGAGCGATAGTTGCATAGATACAAACTCTGTGAGAGGTCAATTTATTATGATATCATTTTATATTTTTTACAACATATTGGCTTCAAGTAGTATGCAATTTATGGAGAATGACAGGGAAGCGCTGAGAAGGCATTCAACAAAACTCAGATCATGGTGACATTTTTTTAGGCTTAGAAATTATTGCGAAGATATAGAAAGGGTAGGAAGATGTTGCTTGTATGCCGGGTCAGTATTGAAAACGTTTCGAATGCTAGATTTTGGACCAGTGGAAACATTCTAGGAATTCTCCACAATTTTAGAGGAAATAAAGGTGAATCCATAGATGTGAGAAGGTATCAACTGGCGTATTTGCCATGTGGTGGTATGTCAAACTTATCGTCAACACTAAGTATTAGTCAATTTTCTTCCAGTCCTAGTCAGCAGCCTCATGGAGCTGTGAAGGGAATGTATTAGGTATTTCAGGACTTTCCCTGAATTTTCGTGAGTCTACGCAATTTGTGTAGTTTTATTAACCAAGTTTAATTATGTATTAAGTATCTAATTTGTTAATCAAGTCAGGAGAACACTTCCCTGGTTTATGTGGGACTTTTTAGAATTGTGTAATAAAGGAGGTTTAATGTCTCTCTGTTGACAAATCTGTCTCAGTGATCAATCTAAGGCTTTTCGGATCTTCCAAACATCACAAGAAAACCATTATAGTGAATCATCTTACAGAGACTGAGCCTACTGATATAGATTCGGAAATAATATAGTAATTAGATTATTAGATGGATCATTGAGACAGATTGAAACTACTATATTGCACTCCTATAGGAAACGTTCCCTACACTGTCCTACCTGTGCATGCCCTAAACCCGACCTACCTATTTATGTGAAAGGTTTAGACGCTCAAAGGTATGGGAAAAGATGTTAAATTAATGAATGCCTTGAGCATAGACGACGTCAATTAATTAACACTTCAGACGTTTGATGCAAATGATTTAGTCCCTACAAGCGAGAGGAACTTTTGTTGATAAAAGAGTTATTATTAACTAAGGGAAGACAAAAGGAGTGTTATAGCCGTCCAGAAAATTGACTGCCCTGGTGTTTTTCCTCTTCTAATTCAGTTTTTACACGGTCACCGTAAAATTGTCTAATCACACGTTTGGTAAGCTTAGTGTTTTTGTCTTGACGATCCAAGTACCCCAAATTTATGGCATGAGACCAGACCATAAAATAGAACATATTTGATTCACCTCCAGTGACAATAGAAGAGGTTTTGTCACTCAACGTACGCCCTATGACATCCATTGTCTTGACCTGCTTTTGACCAATGAAACCTGATCGGTTCCACCGCGCGTTAGTTGCTTTAGGGAGGGAAACTGCCTGTAGCGGTGTATAGCTTAGAGCAGGTTAGCATGTTAAAGTAGACAATTCTGTCATTATGCAAAACGAGGAACAAAGGCGATATTACGTTTTCATGTAAATTGCAAAGGAGTCGTTGCAGACTAGTATTCACAAAAACAAGCGGCAAATAAATGGCGTCAAGATTAGAACCAAATCATGCGAAGTCTATGTCTTCCTGCGACCGGTGCATCAAGCAGGCCTATATTTATGTAAATTAAATGAGAAGTGCTCTGGATGCAGTGTTTGAGTGGCAATCTACTTTCTACTGAAGCTCATGGGAAACAGACAAACCGTTATTATCGCTTTATATTTTGTTTAAAGTCAAAAAATAAATCAAGTAAACAAAGCCACATCCAGTGGAAAGTTCTTATCAAAATGCTACTTTAACTTTTACTTTGAAATCTAATTATGGTTAATGAAGAACAATGAAGTTTTTGACGTTTATATTTCTGTAAACAGCTTCCCGTCCATGTTCCATTTATAAATATATATTGCTGCCTTTCAGCTGAATTCAAGTACTGTCTTTTCGCATTATCCAACAGAGAGAGTTCTAGAGTTTGCAGCCCTACCCAAGCTGAAAGCGATAGCATGGCTCTCATGTTAAAGGGGCAATCACATTCCCTCCTAGATTAAAGAAAGACAAGCAAGATACCTTGCAAAATCAGAGAGCGAGATTCCGTTCTAAGAGGAGCGAGTTTTTATTTCTATGACATTTCTTCTTTCCATTTTCAATCACAAACTCAAGGCACGACAGCCAAGCAGTTCGCCTTGAATTAGTTTTATGAACGACGGTCACAATGGTGATTGAAGTTTGTGGTGATAGAAGTTTGTGGTGATTGAAGTTTGTGGTGATTGAAGTTTGTGGTGATCAGAATTCAGCTGCAAACAGATCTTGGGGCCTTCAAATCTCATCCTAAGGAAAGGACAGCTGCTTTTGATGTTTTTAAGATAAATTAGAAAAAGACGGGAAAATGTAAACAAAGAGTAACGTTACATCAAGTAAGGATTGTTAGGAAATGTCATAACTTCTGTAGTGCAAATGACTCGTTTAGTTCTGTACTTAACCTGTAACAAATCCTAATCAAACGGTTATTCTGACTTTCAAACTAGGATTAATGGTTCAATATTAAAACAATTTGTATAATCTATATCATAAAAGGGTAGGGTTTATCTGATCGTGATAGTTGTGCTATTAGTCAACCACAAATGTTTTAATTGGCTCGAGCTAAAAACGTCTTGATACCTACGTTTTAAAAGTATCAATCATGTGTTGTGTACATTTATCAAAGAATGTCTACAGTTACAATATAGTTGGTATGGCCGATCACAGTTAGTCAAAATATAAAACCTTGCTTAGTTTGCTTGTCATTGTAATGCCTTTATAGCCGACAGTGAAGCAGTACATCTGCATTCCCGGGTTATTCATAAAGCATAATCTCGATAATAGGTAACAGGTTAAGTAGTTTAATGCCTCAAAATAGATTATAGCACTCATTTCAGTTTTCATGATAAATCAATTTGAACAATTGCATCAATTAATGATTTCTAGAGTTCTTGGAATCGACATCTGATCTGTGATAATCATGAAGTTTTCGTCCACGTTCCTGTGATAAAACGAAAGTAACTAGCTGAAGAATTCTCATAATGAATTACAAATAACAATAGTTATTTTACCTTGTAATCTGCTGGACGTCCTCGCAAGTTACGCGAAAACATTTTTGATGCCAATAAATTTTATGAGCAAATGGTTGTAGTTGGATAGCTCCAATTGGACCAATGCCAAAGAAAGTGAACCAAAAAACCACTTTATATTGATCTTGTACATTAAAAGTGACCGATATCCAATGCTTTCCTGGTTTGGATAACTTCAGAATTACGTTAGGTCCTCGAAGTAATTCGTAGCCATAGTCATTCTGGAGTCCAAAATATACTCTAGAAGATGAAAATCAATCAAGTTGACATTTGGATATCCACAGAAAAGCTCCATCTGTATGAGGCAGTATGCAGTAAGAACTAAACCTAACGAGAGCCTAGTGACAAAGAGACACCTCTATGTCACTGGGAGCAACAACATTGATATGTAAACACTTAGTACGACTTCACAAGCCACAATACTTTGTTTGAACATCTTGGTGCTAAAAAGCTTAAAGATTACGTAACGTAAAACAGACATATTGGATCAAGATGCTTTTTGCCGATTCTCTTCAGTTATTCTACATCGGTAATGAAATATCATAAAGAGAATCTATTCATAAAAAGATCGAGGATCGTAAAGTTACAAAGGATAAATTCGATTGGCTATTTCATTACAAAAAAACAGAGCAAACAATGCTACGCGTGGCGCCAGAACATTAAACAATAACAAATTAAAACATAGAGAGCTTAATTACAAATTCCCTCTGGCGACAGAGAGTACGTTTAATGATTGAGCTGAACACAGTCTCTAAAACTGCTAGGTGGAACATAAATAACCCCTTGCCCAACACAGTAAAACGTTCATCCCTAAAATTGTTGATACAGTCTGGTCTTTATAAAAAATACGAACGTTAAATGGTTAACACGATATTTCGACACCATCAGGATGTCACTATCACTTGATACTAACGAAATATGCAACCAATTCACTAAACTAACAATGGTCACAAATGACGAAAGAAATTCAACAGATTCCCACGGAATTATACCAATAATTTAGCTGACACTTTCGCTAATACTAATGTCTGACCCACACCACTCAACCGGTACTAGCAGTGGACAGTCAGTTGAGTGATTCTTGGTCAAAACGAAGAGAGGAATATCGAGAATTTATAAAGAAGTATTGTAGTGGTAATTCCTCTGGGTGGCAAAATGGGGCTACTGTTCCGCGGACATGGAGATGATAGGAATATAACTCGTCCTTCATCGATCAAAAAATTGTCACAGGAGAGGGTTTTTTCTCCTCTCAATAATAAAACTGTATTCACTGGTTGGCTTATCTATTAAAGGCAGCTGCAAATGCTGCATGCATAGAATAAACTCATCTCATATATGGTCACTGCAATTAGGAGGAAGGGGAAGAATTTGTAGTGCAAAATGATATAATTTTATCATTGATGAAACATAAGACCTGTCACACAAACTGCATGCATAAATAACAAGGTCATTGTAAAGCGGTTCATAGAAATTCTGAATCCTGACAAATTAGGTATGGTAGAACTAGCAATGGAAATATTTCCTTTGTTTGAATGCGCCGGTCTGGGTCCAAGTAGTTTAAGGGGACAAGAGTATGATGCTTCATCAATATGCTGGGCTTTTAATGGAGTTGAAGCGAAAATTAAGCGTTGTTGTTCCGCAAAAATCAAGCGGTTTTTGTGCACTGTGCGGCTTATACTTTCAACCTCTCATGAGTAAAAGCGTCTGAATAACAAGAGATCCGAAATGCATTTTGGGTTATTGGCAAGATAGCCAAGTTCTTTAATTCGATTGCTTTTTGTACAAAGGCTTTAAAGAAGCTGTTAACTTAATGGATAACATTCCATCAAAATATCGGCTGCCATGCCAAGCGCGTTGGTTTAAAAAGTATGAAGCTATTCACACTGGGCGTGCTGCAAGGGGAATAGGTCAATGCAGTTTCTGTCATCTGTGTATGCCAGCAGATTGCTTGACTCATTGCCTAACCCAGGGCTTCTTGTGCCGTTGACCATCATGAACATTGTTGTGACTATTACTAAGACGTTAGCTATTGCTTTTCAGTCAAGATCTAATGATCCATTTTCCACAGAGTGCACATTTTCAGTCCTTAAATACTTAAATAGCGTTTCAGAAGACACTAAGCTACTGCTCTTTATCATTATAGGCTACTAGCGATTTAGATTAACATTATGTCAAAGAGATCATTATGCAGTATGGTGAAATGATATGTCATTTTATCCTAACATTCACGCTCTTCTAATCATCTTTGATACTTTGCCCGTATCCCTGGTTATTGCAGAGCGCCCATTTTTAGTCCTTACATACTTATATGCTTATCTTACCTCTACTATGGAAGAAGATTGTCTCAACGGACTAGCACTGTCCCACAGTCTCCGAGACAATGACTGTGCTTAAATTGAGAAAATTATCTTTACCTTATTTGCTCTTAAGCACTGAAAATCCATTTGTAAAATCCAAGTTTGCATAGCTAAGTTATTTTTAGATGTTAGAATATTAGATATTTAAGTAATGATGCAGGATTGAACATTTATAAAAGTGCTTCGGTATTTTGGTGGCCCGGTATTTAATTTAGCAATATAAACTGACAATGAAGGCTTAAAAACATTGATATTCTGTAACCTTACATGCCAAATAGATGCGCCAGGACTTTTTTGAATATACTAATAAACTTCATTACGAATCCTCAGCTTATCGGAACACCCTATCCATAAAACGTGACCGATTCAGAACTTACAAATCTTGGCTACCTAGGAGAACAGTTTCTGCAAAAATGCGGTATTGAAACAGCAGTGTTTCAATCCAGGTTAAATACCATTACTTAAACAAAAAGGCGAATAGATAATGTAAGAGAAGTAATTCTTAAGAAAATCCCTAACTTTTTGACATTTGCATTTACTATGATTTGAAGAAGTAAGACAACCTCTTGTAAAGACTTGTGATCATTGATCTGAAGAAATTTATTCAGATCTAATCTGTAATGATACTCTGCTTTTGCGGGGAGAAACTGCAGACATCGAAATTGATGACAGAGTTCAGAAATCAAAAATACACCCAGCACGTTACCCCCCGATAGTAAATGCTGAATCCGCCACTGGCCTAGTGTTACCTTTATGAAGTCAAAGAGTTCAACATACCTATGTTAATAAGCTGCTTTTCTATATGAATATTTCCTATGATTCAAAATTGTCAATATGTTGCCTGTTACAAGGCATTTAATTAGATCTTTCCATAGTTAAGTATTCCAAATTATCATTTAAAATACTTAGTCATTAATCCTCAAATAAAGGCATTCACACCTTAACTTTCTTAAGGGTTATACATATTGTAAGTATGCACTCATTTGTCCAATTTCCTACCCGTTTCCCTTGCACACTTCTGAATATTAAGCCGTCAATGCTACAAAAAATTGACTAAGACCATAGATATGCGATATAAGCATGACCCCATTTCTCCAACACATGTACAAACTAAGTTATAATAAACACATTTATTCAAGTCAAATTGACTCAACTCATCCGTCAGTCTAATGTATGTAGTAAAAACTTTACTTTTACGAAAGTTTCATTTCGCCTCCTATTTAGCCCTATTTATGCTTACAGAGATCGTGAGTTTTGTAATCTCTAATGCACAGGATCAATTTTCGCCTGAGAAAATATGAATATGAAGCTAATGGAAGGATAAGAAAAAGCATATTTGAATTTCAAATAGTTGACTTAGAGGAACAGTGATGTTCCAATGAATCACAGCCTTTCCCATCCCCCTCTCCAAATTGGATACGGCATGTAAAAGTGGATGTCCAAGTATCGCCAAGGCATATTATTGTTAACATTGCTAAGCTGGCTGAGATCCATCAAGCGCAACCATTCTATGAAGCAAATAAATAACTAAAACTAGCAGTGTGCTATTTGAAATAGTCTTCACAAAATGTATGCTAATTAATTGCTTTGTATCGTCTCTTCATATTTGGTGTAATCTAAGCATCAGCAGTGAGAATTGGGTGTAAAAATAGTAGTTTGGGCGCCGCGAGGTGTAGTCCATGACCCTTTTGTTTGATGTACAGAAACGTAACCACGAACACTGGTGTTATTTCATTTACAGGTGTCCTGCTGATGTTTTTGGCCTCAGGTATCACCAGAAATGATTTATTCTGAGTTTCATTATTTCTAGTTTCATAGTCTTTAAAACCAACATCTAGGGTATATGAGGTGTCTACTTTTTTTTCTATATCCTTTAAGGGCTTATTTACAAAAATACAAGCTCTTTGCGTTGCAAATAACATTATTTATGATGCTTTAAACTCTGGAGATTTAAACTTCGAGGATACAATTTAGCATTCGGGAAGAAGTTGCACGTAAATACACAAGAATAGATGGTCTCCATTATCAAAAATCTTCTGAAAAATTTGAATTACAAGTATTTACATCCCCTTTAAATTTGTCCAGCATTTAGAAAGCGTAAATTAAGTCCAACTAAATTTCTCCGCCTCATAAAACTCCGTACATGTAACACAGCTTCCAGCATCGGTTGCAGCATCTTATTTCGCAATTTTGTCTTTAAAGGAATCATCTGCCAAAACGTTCTTTGCATAAAAGAGTTGCTGAATGGTAAGGCCAAAAACTTAGCTTAAACCATCCAAGCTGCCAAATGTCATCTTTCCCCGACTCGTCTTTACGATAAGCAATGTTACCCCAATACTTCTGTGTCTTTGTCATCAGTGCAAGGCCATTGCATGACAATGACGCTGCTCTAGTGTTCCTCCAGCACATCTCTATTTCCTTCAAAGAGTTGCAAAAGGTCACGTTTCTCTAAACTTGGCATTACGTGGCCTAACGCAACGGATGCTGTCACATGACACAGTAACTGACGGTGTTGGTTATTTTCTGGTAGCCCGCTTTTTCATTTCTCTCGCTAGCTCCAAAAAGGCGTTTCAGCATCGCTCTAATATTCCGTGATAAAGTTTTCATAACGCATGATGACCCTGGTAGAATTCAATGCCAAATACATTTCATATGAACAATGTTAGGTTTTACGTCATGGAGCAGGGAAATCACTGAATAATTTTGCCAGCACATTAAATTGCACCCATCTATGTCTAGTTCAACACAATTTTCAGTCCTAAGGTTCACAAGGAAGAAGAAATTCAACAATGGTGTTGAAAATTGCCTTGGAGGTACCGGAATCCGGCAAAAGTACGCCAAAAAACCTGATTGATATCCCCTTTCGTTTCTTACTGAGATAGCACACCATAACGCAAAGCTCCTTCCCTTTTCCAATGTCGGTGCTTTCAAGCGGAAAAGATACTTCTTGAAGACCCATGATTGATTCACTGCATCACTTGACACAAAACATTCTTAATAAGAGCGGAATACTTATTTGTGAGGATGAAGACATTCTTTCTACCTATATCTCGGCCAACCTTGAGTGGCATGCAACGTTTTGAGGAACACCCAAGATTGAAAATTGTTCTCAAATTAAAACCAGGAAGAGTATGTTTCTATGTCCGCATGAGCACACAAATCTCGATAGTGACCAGGAATTGTAGATTTACAAAAGTTACATTCAGCTTTCGTGTCATCTAAGTACCAGCTTTATCTAAGTTTAATGTTCGTCCCTTTTAAAATAAAGGGTATAGCATTGCTCATATTTAGCCCACGTAGCCATTATAGCATTAAAATAATTTTCATCATGATAGTGGTTGGTGACTCGGTTATTTAAAGTAAGTTGAAATAGATTTGATCAAGTCTGATATATTCCGAGACAGGTTTTCACTAATTTCGCCTGTTGAGAACTTAAAAACAACCGTCTTCAACAATAAAGCCGGGAATTATTCACAGATTTCCATTCAAGAAAAAATTAGCAATACTACTGTTTACTGAGCGTGCATGTGTTTGAGAATATAGTGGTTATCACAACTGTATGTAACAACCGCTATCGGATAGTGCGACAAATATACACTAGGCAATCTAATGGCACAATTGATTTCAACTGTTTTATCGCTCTTAGTGATACCTCAAAGACCATGAGCCCAAAAGATTTTAACTGAAAGTCCTAACACCAGCCCAAAACCGGACATCCTCCCAACGGAGAAAGATCCAGCCAAACAGAAAAGAAACCAGCCCAATGTGGTAGGAAAATTGCCAAGCTGGCAACATTGTCGAAGTAACGATCACTCTATTGTTTCACAAGGACAAAGAGAATTGAATTATGCGATCAAATTAGATCATTGGGATTGATGGAGATAGAATCAAAATGTCTACCACTGATTCTAATCGCTTCAATTTTTCCAATTGTTCGGATCGTTTCGATCGTTTGATGCACTTGTCTCCATACGATGATTATGATTGTTGAATCGTTGATAGCAATGCCAGTGATCGTAATGGTCATATGGAAACTGGATACAAAGCTACTGATCTCGTGTTTGTAAACACGACGCTTCAAATTATCTCATCTGGAGGTGCATAAGTTTGCAGCCAGTGTTTTTGCTATCTTTCAAGAAAGCTGGTGTTTAGAAAGCCAATGCGGAAAAACGGTCACTTAAGTGCTATAACAAAGAACAATTCGGAACTGAGGTGGATAGTATACCCTTAAGTGTTGTTGAATTTTTGGCTGATCTTAATGATGTCGTCTCTGCTTGGAACACTCTCTTTTCGTCGACGTTGCTTATTGTTACACACGTATTAGGAGGTTGGGAACAATTAGTGCAGTATATCCTTGGGTCAGAAAGCAACTGAAATCAATGATGGTCGAAAATGATTATGCACTTAAAGGTACTAAAAAGTCAGGAGTTAAAGAAGAAAAGTGGAAGGATCATTTTGACTTAACAATTTTGTCAAATGAAAAATCAAGGCACCTGAAGCTTCACATTATAAGAATCTATATAAAACTGCTCACTGTGTTAAGTATATAGAGAGAACATTGAATTCGGTCTTAGGTAACAAGGAAACAAGTAGACGTTTTCAATTTAAGATGGGGAAAAATATCATATCAGAATCATAAAATTGAAAACTTTCACTTTTACTGCTTCTCGGAAATTAATTGTGTTTCATCTAGGGTTAGTACTAGATGAGAGATGATATTAGAAGATAATTTTATGTAATGTTGTAAAAAAGCCTCGAGTATCGCCTCTCAGTGTTCAGTTTAATATATCATATGCTGGACAAGAGCATTGCATACTTCAATGGCCTTGTCCTGCCACACCTTGATTATTGAGGTACTTTTTCGCAGATAATGCAGTTCCAATCTTTCAAATTCGATATGCAAAAGAAGATTGTGAAGGCAAAAGTGACGTCTTCAGAGGCCTAAACATAAATAAGGACAATGTGGACAATCCTGTATGCGAGGACTTTTTGCGAGGCAAAGATGTTACACGGTGCAAATAAATTAAACGGTGATATCCCTCCTTATGAAATAGTTAAATGATTACGATGATCATAATGAATATAATTATTATCATAAAGTCCAGTGGTTAAAGCAGAAAAATGGTGTCAACCTTGAACTAAATATGCTAAAGCTATATTTATTACCATTGTAAGAGCAATTTTATGTAGTAAAAAACCTCGATAAGTTCTTTTTATGGTCCTAAATTAAGAAACTTCAAGACAAATGGTAATATAAAATTGCATGCAAGTAGTACATTCCATCTTACTCGGGCGTATGAAAGAAATGCAAGTTCATGCTGTTTAAAGACGTCCGGTTAATTTAACTATTGTAGCCAAAAATCTGAATGTGAGTAAAAAATTTTAGAACTAGCCAAACAAGTGTCTGAAGCAGAATTTCTCATTAATATTATTTATTCACCTTTAATGTTAAAGTGCTACTAATGGAAGGGGTTTAAATATGCAAAATCATAGGGAAAATTCTATGAGGTTCCAAAATGGACGAAATAGTTTATCTAAGCATGATATTTCTCAAATTATTTGTAGGCAAATCTGATTCCGATGCGTTTTACTTTAGTATGATTTTCTGCCTACCAAAATGTATATTGTCATGCCCAAACACATTTGTACTGGATGTAAATTTTAATATAAACAGGTTGAATGTAAATCAAGCACTTTGAGCTTAATATTATTAAGAAGAGAGGATTTGGGGATTTGGTGACATACTTTTCTATGTCTCTAGTATCTATTCAAACTTTGAGCTCAGTAAAAATGACAAGGTAGCTGAAGCAAATTGAATGAGACTGTAGCCGATTGACTGGACCTGGACAATTTCACATGTCATTGACAAAATTCCCTCAATTTAATAAAGATTAGGGAATCCCAAACTCGGCTTGAGGCTCCCTACTCAGTCTGCGAGAGTCTGCAGTTCCTTTCAAGACTGTCCTTTGAGTTTATAAATCAGGCTTTTCTTTTCTTTTGAGTACATTGCTGACGTTGTATCACATGCGGTTCATGCGTGAAGGAAGAGCTGCAGAATTTGTATCCCACCACGCATCTCCGCTGTTCCATTGTGTGTCAGCTTTCTCCGGAGTTAATGTTATGTCGGCCATAGTGGGTTCCCAATGATGAAGAAGAATAACAGCCGAATCGGTATCATACAAAAAAACGTGCACACATGACCCATTAGCTGCTTTGTCAATAGCACTTTCCACCATCTTCCCTTCTGCATCTTCTAGACTTACATGCACTTCTTGATTATCATCTTTCAGAAACATCTTCAGCACTTTAATTGTAACTGTAACTTTTTTCCCTGTTTGAGAGAAAGTCCTCTTTTTTGCTGCTTTGTACTTTCGTTGGTAAGTCTGCTCTGACATCTACTAATCTTCTCTTTTGGGGATCGTCGCTGATGCTCATGATCTTTGGAGACGTCCTTTCCCGTACCCATGAAAGATGATGCAGCAGTTACGATGGCTCGTACCATAGACATCTTAAGTGAAAGGACTGGAAACTCCATGCTCGGGTCCGAGAAGTTTAGTACATTCGAAATTATGTGACTCATGTTGTATCTGGACATGTACGCAACAGAAACGTTTTTAAAACTCGGCTAGAAGTTACAAATGATCACCTCAAGCATGTTTACACCGACAATGTGCAAAATTGGGGGCTAAAATGAGCTAAAATAATCCAAAAAGGGGGAAGGGAAATGGCAAAATTTTCAGCTTATTGCTGAATGTTTTCAAACTCGCACCATATATTTTCTTGAAAATCAGCCAGAAATCAGTAATTAGCAGTCTAGACGCAATTTATGTCCACCCTGTATCAACTGAAAGTCTAGGTGAGGTCCATTTTACTCCAAAACTGGAGGGTGGGGAATTGGCTTCGAAGATCAAAGAATGAACAAATTTTTGTGTATCAGTTGAAAGGGCGTTTGGAAACATTTGCATTACTCAAAATAAATTTGCACACATTTTTCACATTTCCGCACACAGTTAATAGAACCTGATGCACTAATACATTATATCAGTGAGCTCTTTAAGTGAATGTATGCCTGTAAACTATGGCACAAATCTGAAGGATAATGGCAGAAAAGGAGAAACATGTCAAAAGAGAGCAGCAAAAAAACAATCATTGATAAAATATCAACAAACCGGGTATAGTATGATTAATTTGTAAGTTTTTCCTTTCGACGAAGACATCCCAATTCACGTTCACGATCACTCTTGCCCAAAACAATT
>JAAAKL020002071.1:0-27681 GCA_010016065.2 Carybdea cf. marsupialis auct. non (Linnaeus, 1758)
GTTCAACTCACGTGAAAACTAAAATATAACAATACGATGTCGTTACTTACAAATACAACTACTGCTAGTAAAATAAGACGAAACGATATACAAACTCGATAGCAATACGTCATTAGCCTCCTTGCGTCCTCGCAGCAATACAGAGTTCAATCAATCTGCAACGTCTATCGCAATTCTTCGTATTTCTATTAAAGTTCGTTTGCTGTTCAAGGAGTAAAACTCTAAAGCCACGTAATGTCTAGTGACGTCATGGTAGCTGCGCACGCATACCACAACACTTACCTTTCCATGCTTTACATCCTTTAGTGCAGCCAGCAATAGCTGGAGACACTCGCAGAAAATCATCAACTGAATTTCGAGTTGATATTGAGCATCTTATGTTTTAGTTCATTCAGTCATGTTTGAGCCTGTTCAACATTTCAGAGATAAACATGTCGTCTTATGCATAATGGAGACGTTGGTGTTTATTTTCCTAAAGTAATTTCGAATCTGAACTGCAAGGAACAATTGTATCTGAGATGGCCGTATAAAATTGTTTTCAATTTGAAGAGGCTTTTCCTAAATTCGTTTCACCGTAGCTTAAAGTCTTGTAGGAGTTACATCAAAGTGCATTGGTGAACGATTTGAAGTAAAGACAGAGTATTGATCAAAATGGAGTTTAAGTCAGTGCTCTTTAGAATCGCAACTTGACTCTACATATGCATAATTTAATAAAAAATGCCGTCCTCTTTAGGGTCGATTACATAAATAGCGTTTTTTGTCGTTGTCATTGTTTCACTACTGTGAGCATAAATTTTGAAGGAAATGTATGTTGGGTAGAGTCAAGTGTGTTACTCCTTTGTTCGCTAGAGAGCGGTATACTCATGTACCCACAAAAGTATTCAGGTTTTGTGAAGTTGAGATGAGAGGGTTTGAAATGATAAGCGTTGAAGAGATGCTGGAGAACTATAAACAGTAGCACTAATGGCATGATTCTATCTTTCTCATATCTTATTTAGGACTTATTTTACTTGTGCAAAAGTCAAAAATGTGTTTGCGTATTAAAACTACAGTTTTGTGGGTTTTGTTTACTGAGATCAACATCATTATCAATCTTACTGATCAGCGTATTGCAATGTTATGATTGATATTCTGTCTAGGAGATTCACCTTTGTATGTCAATATTGACCGATTTGAAATCCCAAGAGAGAACTTACAATTTGGAAGACCTATTGGTGAAGGATTTTTTGGTAGCGTCTATATTGGTACTGCAAGTGGCTTACCCGATGAAGAAGGAACTGTGGAAGTTGCCATCAAAACAATTAAAGGTATTAACCTGACTAGGAAAGGGCTTCGTGGAGCCTGTATAATATTGAATTCCGCTCCTATTTATTTCTCTTTGTCACTAAGCGTGACTAAAAATAGGTTGAGACTAAGGATAACAGAAAAAACTGAGAGATAAACAATGAACATGAAAGTATGTGATGGTTTGTTTGGGAAGTTAAAATTTGATATAAACGTATGTTTCTTCTCCACAGGGAATATGCTATGAATGACTCGAAGTACAAAAAGATAACATATAACGATATAAGTCGATATTTCTACATCAGGAAAAACTAGAAAATTAGGAAAATGTGTGTTTCGGTTAATGATCACAAGATTCGAAAATTATTTCTATGATAAAAATGAATAAAGAACTTTTGCTATAAACCTGATGAAATATATCGAGGCATCCTAGGTAAAAAAGGTTATATTGTGGGAACTTACAGTCTTTTCTTACTGTTTTTTTTTAATTTTCGTCTATGTGAAGTTTGCCCATGGAAGTAAAAAATAAAAGTAATAACCATTATTTCAGCAAACAATAGTAAAAGGCATAAAATAAAACAAAATATTATTACTTATTACTTAAATTTATGCAGAAAATATAAGAAAGACGTAAGTTACCACACTTTCAAATGGTACCAACTATCTCCTTATTGGATGTTATTGTAAAATTCAGATTTCTAGCTTTAAATATCGAAAAGCCACGGGGAAAGGGTAAAAAACTCACCACGGTTTTTATGAGGTTTATAGAGATCTGAAGTAACACGGTTGTCATTGCACGAGAAGCATGGCAGGCCTATGCCATTCTTGCGCCATGCTTGTCTAGCATTCTGATCTGTTCTCTGAATATGTAAATATATTGGAAGTATCATCAACAACTTCATACCACTGAAACTCTTTTGGAAGTTTCGACTGAAGATCATTTGCGTACAGGCATACAGATCTGACCGAAGTGCCGTAGCGGTGTTCTCAGGTGGCGCGACAAATTATTAGTCTGGCGGTTTATTATTGTTTTCGACAATTAAAATTTCATTTCTTGCGGATTTTATCAAATAACTTTGAACTTAATTCAGGACTTGCAACATTGGGCGTCTTTGAGCAATAGTTATGCGACAAGACGCATCATCGACCTTGCAACACTCTGCTGCAGAGCCTATTAAAGCTGGCGTTAAATTCGGACATTTTAGCCTGAATTCATAGTATTTTAATGTTTAATGGTAGGACAGAGAAGTATCTTTCCTGTAGATATTGCAACCAATTGAGTAAAGGAGGCTTGATAAAGTTACCTTACTAAAAATCTAACATCACATCACTACGATTGTATGCATATGACTAACAATCAGTTACTTCTAATACTAATGCTTGTTATATCAAACTTTATTTTCATTTGAATCAAAGGTAAAGTACATTATTTTACATTTCATCGTTTCTAGGCACGTTACATTCGAAAGGCCTATAGAATTTACCCCAACCTTGGGTTATCTGTTTCCTCTGATTTACTGTTTGAGAATTGATACTCCACGAAATAGAGCAGTACTTTCTCTCTTGTTTTGCAGAGGATATGATTCAGTTTGACGAAGATTTTTTACACGAGCTGCAGATTTTAAGAACATTAGAAAATCCTCACAAGAATATTATCAAACTTCTTGCTTGCTGCACCAAGGATGGTGAGTTAACTACTACTACTCAAGTCCTTGTACCACAAAGCTTAATGTGTAGGAGCAGATATAGATTACGTACTCTGTGTCACTTTAAGATAACTTCAAATTTAGTGAAAAAGGAGCAATAGTAAAGAAATTGTAGCATACAACATTTTGATTTCCAACTAAATAGAAGTTACTATTGTCACCATCGGATTTGCTCATAAAGCAAGTGCTCTGTTATTATCAGTCCCCTTACATTCCAAGTGGCTTACAGTATTATTGTTACCCTTTTTATTATTGTTACAGCATTATGGTTAATCAGATGGTTAAAAGGAACAACTACTTGCAAAGTATGCACTAAAGACGGGCAAAACATACTAGTGTAGTTTGACAAGAATAATAATTATTCAACTTGCTCGAAAACCAAATCAAAGAGAGAAAGTGCCATCATATATCTACTCAAACAAATAACACAATTTGGGGGCTTTTCGAGTTTTACTTTATACACAAGTAACATTTTTTACAAAAGCTTTCCGCGCTGACAATTCATGTGACTGAGTTTAACAGTGTGGTCATGTTGCCATTTCAGTGCTGCCTCTTTTAATGCGCAAAATATCCCATCGGTCCATTATGGAAAAGTGATCGAGTTTTTCAGTTATAAAAAGACCTGGAACAGATCCTTTTAATCACAAATCATCTACGTACTTGGATAAACCTTTGACTTAACCTTAAGCTTCTTTTTGGATTAGACAAGAAATAAACCAACAGGTAATAAAAAATACACCAAAAGGAAACAAGGTGTGGACAACCTTTCTTCTACTTTGACGTCTTCAGGTCTATTGGAATATCTTTATTGAACCTGAGTATTTACAGTATCAGTTTTAGGTCATAACACGAACTGTAACTTCTTACATTTCAACAAATTTGTTCTATTGTGAAAAACCAAACCTAGGTTAGAAATGCTTGGAACAAGCAAGTAGCAAAACTGAGGGTAGAAGGGATTAGAATACTAAATCAATAAATGAAAGTAGAAGATGGGGTATACGTCACAAGCAGAAAAGGTGGGTGGATAAGAGAAAAGACCCGATCCACAAATACCCTAACTTGTCATTAAATCGTTCGTTTTTAAATATGAAATTTTGTTAATATAAGCAAATAGTCCTCCGTCTGTCTGTTATTTTACTTTAAATGATACTCTTGTCTCGGTACATGGCTAAGTAACAAAGGGGAGCCCTTAGCAACGTTTCTTTCATTGAAATGATGTGGTAGAAACCAAGTTATTGAGGAAAGATACCATGCTCTGCTTATTCAAGTTCATCAATTCGGACCCAGAAGTTAGAATTGCGTCTATGCGCATATGCTATCGCAGTGGTCGGTAGACCTATAGCTGTAATTGTGAAGCTGTAGTTTGCACCAGTTACACATGTTACAACTTTAGCAGTCGTGGATCTTACTTTCCTAATCATTTATATTTATGCCTTCTAAATGAAAGGTATAAGAACAAGGGGTAGCTGCTATTCTCCCCTGAATTAATCTATTAGTTTTGCTTCTATTCCTGCACTCCGAATTTGTAATCATTTTCTAAATCTCCTAAAATAACCAATCATTAGCTATCACCATACAGAATACTGGAGAGTCTCTATCAGGAAAAGACGATATCGTTTTAGCATTAGCAATCAAGTATTGCAATATGTGGAAAGAAGAAGTGTACCATGTTATAAAACCTCATCCCAGGGTTTTCCAAATTACTGTATAGTGACAAGATAAAGTGAATATATCATAACCTATGGTTCTTAGATAAGTTTAAAGAGCTGCATATCTTCTTTCTCGAACTAATGGAAATCTTATGTTTTAGGTCCCTCACATATTGTATTGGAGTATGTAAATGAAGGGGACTTATGGAATTATCTGAAAAGAAATATGACCAAATCAAGCGGAGGAAGCATGATTACAAAAATACCTTTCTTTGTCAAATTAAAAGTGTGTAAAATGATTGCAGAAGGAATGGAATACCTAGATCAAAATAATGTAAGTAAATAACATAATTCATTATAATTATTCTTTCTATCAAGTTTCATCTGTTTTGGAAGGTTTAACTGTTTGAGTGTCGTTACCCGAAATCTATAAAAGCGACTGTCCTATATTTTTTCACTACCTCTGTCTACATATTTTCTTTAATAAATATCTTTGTAATATCTATAAATGTTTACATCAATTACTGCATCAATATTGTCAGTCATTTTCCCATTTCCACCCTGAGCCCCACACTGATTTTGGACGACCCTGATCTTACCAGTACATGCATGGTATGATTTTCTTCCTTCCAGTTTATATTATATTTCCATCAAAGTTCCTAACACGATGAAGGGACCAGACATTTATCAAGCCAGGTGACGATTAGTCTAGGTCAGACACTTTGAGCCTTCCACTCCGTTAATAATAGCGATGATAACAGTTGACATAGTATTTGAAATTGGTTTAGACACCGACAAACCAAATCCATTGGTGCGTTCCATTTCATATTTTGACACAGTCCGTGATTACATGATAACGAGACCTTAGGGTACCCCTTTGAAGATCTAAACCGAAAACGACGGACTTTTTTGTCCCCATTTCAAGACCTTTTTCATATTAGTCATTGCGCTCATGAGTCGATTAAATGTATTGATATCAGTGATGAATATGGTGAAACTATGCCGATTCAGCTAGTTACGTAAAGAATAGGATACAAATATATACATATATATATATATATATACAAATATAACTTAAATAAGATAGTAACCACCAGGGGGGCCTGGCCTCAAATAATTGAAATTACTTGTTTTAGTTTTTGCCGTTTTAAGTCCTAATTTTTAAGTCCTAATAATCGTCGGTGCACTCTAGATTACAGCGCTACTTCTGAATCCAAACTCAAATGGCATTTTCGAAGAAGTCCTCCACACTCTTGGTTCTTGATTGAATTAAGAAAGTAACGTGGCTCCTCCGATTTTTGAGGTTGTTTCAAGTGACTTTGGTATGAACTTTTTCATGAGATTTTGTAGTTCTTTGTATAAATTTTAAAACACTATAACTCACTTTTCTAGTAGCAAAAATGCAGTTATAAATTTTAACCCCCGTAATTGGCTGACGGAAGTTGTTCGATAAGTTTTCAATAACAGGAAACTCTTTATCAGTGGTCATTGATTCTGGTTATGACGTTGGTCGTGCTTATGTTTTCTGCCACGAAAATAACAAAGATTTACGGCATAATGAGCATGCGTACTGGCGTCTGAAAAAGCTTCTATTCAAGGCAGATCAGCTCAGGCACGACTTGGTTGACGTCATACTTGATTATTTGGTTTTCAGGTCGTCAAAACCGCAGTTGCTCAAGAAATCGATCTCCTGTTGTGTCGCTTTGGAACTCTTTTGCATTACGGAGATCGAAGGGAAAAGATTGATTTTAGAAGATCTACAAAATCCAAAAATTAGGACTGGGTCTCGAACATTTCGAAGCTAGTGTTACAAGAAAAGAATCGGTTATGTGGCAATAGAGGTCTCAATGGCCTTTTCTGTTTGCCGTGTTGGTTATTGACACCAAGGACATCAAGCACATGGACCGAGATTGTGTATAACTCCCAAATTCATAAACGACCCTGTAGTCTCCTTCAAGCGTGCAAATCATGGAAGACCTTTGGCAATGTTTCTGTGCATCGTATCATTTAGACTATTTGATGTCTGTGGCAAGAAGACAGGAAATTGAACAACATTTCTAGCAAATAAGGAAGAACCGGCTAATGCTAAGGACGTTCACGTAAGGTGTACTGGAAGTGCACGCGGTTTTTTACTGGTGTTTCGTGTGACTGTTAATGTCTTGATAATATAATTGAAGACACAATTGACGGAGGTATCGGAAAGGTGATTCTTCTTGAGCATTCAAGTGGATGAAACGACAAATGTCGCTCAGTCGATTGTCAGAGTAAGCTTTGACAAAGGGGGTCAATATCGTGGAAAGGTTTGGGGTTTTTTCCAACGTAGTTTTAAATATACGTTCATGATTTCTATTTCAGTTTCAAGTTGTAATGTTTTAATGACTGGTCAAAATTTTGGGCAAGACAAAATTTACTGAGGAGTGGCTACTGAGGGCCCAGCAAAAATCCACAAAATACTGAGCGTCTCCCCCTATTAAGGAGTCCGGAGTACTGTAACACATCCAGCTCATTCGCTGCTTACCATTGTTTTAAAGGATACTAAAACTTTCTCCAGACCATGCTATTTGCATTATGCAAACAATCCTAGGAATCACAATTAGATAATCAATCTGATTTTCTACTCCTCCCACTTTTTTTCTTTGATCTCCTCCTAGATTTTAACACTCCAGGGCCTTTCTCTTCTGTTGCCAACCAAATCGAATGTTTGATTATATCATGGGTGATATTGCTCAAGAAAAAACGCAGTCGTGAAAAAAAGGATTGATTCAAATCTGACGCAATCCAAACCAGAAAAACAATATTTTCAATAATGGCCAGAGAAACCTAAGTATAATTTTCTGTATGGTTTCTGTATTTGACGGGAGAGTCCAAGTTTCATTTCGAAAGCACCATGTTTCATCAAAAAACAAATAATTTGAATCTACTCATTGCATGGCTTACTAAATAAGTAAGCCATGACTCATTGCCATGGGTGCGAACAAGCTTCAATGCACAGAAGACATATATCTCTATCTTGTGAAGACTTAAGAAAAGGTATGATGGCTTTTATGCCTGCAATGGTGGCAGTCGTACTGGGCATCTAGCAGCGATTGTACATTTTGTGTTAGATTGGAAATGAAAGATAAACTAGATCGTGGCAGAGTAATTGCCAAAAAGGTGGGTATTGTTTGTCCGAGTCACGTACGAGTATAAATCAGCATGAAGTATTTGTAGAAGATGGCCGCAGTGCTATTAATCTACGTTAGTGAGATTGTCAGTATTCAACATCCGATTATTACATTTGTTGTGTACTTCTGATATTTGAAATAATCTCATTGTGTTTTCAGATCATTCACAGAGACCTTGCTTGCAGAAACGTTCTTCTTAACAAAGACCTAGAACCCAAGATATCAGACTTCGGACTCGCAAGGAAAACTGACATAGATGGTATTTATTGTAAAGGACCTAAAATGGTAGGTCTCCTGTCAAGCTGCATTTTCATCCACTTTATAACTATTCTTTATTCCTGTTTTTTCTGTGATTTAAATTGAGACCTCAGGAATATTTCGAACTTAAGACAAAAGACTTCGAGAGTGATGTATCTGAGAAATAATCAGTGCTATCATTTTTGCTCGAATGTATTCACTGTAATGGGGCCCTTCATTTGGGTCTCAAAGTTCACTTTTTATTCACTTCAATGTTATTGTTTTGATCTTAACTTAATCGATCTTACTTTACATCGCTCTCTTTTATTGCGGTTTATTGTAGTGTATATAAAATAATCGTATAAACGTCTTAGTAGCAAAAGAAATCCAGAAATGGCGAAGATTCGAAGTGGAAAAGATAGATCATTTCAGTTTTACTTTTTACTACTTGGGTGATCATTGAAGAGGCTCCTGTCTTAGAAAGAACTTAAGAAAGTGATCAACCGACGAGGACGAAGGCTACGCTCTGTTTAGTATTTTTAAGGCCGCCAAATAAGAATAGTAAGTGTTGAAATCCACGAAAAGACATAAAAAGCCTGACGCAGAGGGTGATTAGCCGTCAGCTAGAACAAATAGATGAACTTTGTCTGTTGGTTTCAACCAGGATTTCAAAGTTTACAAGCATGGGTTTCTTCTGTTTACTGTTCCCAAGCCACAAAAATGGAGTTAGAAGGCTGACACACTGAATATGCCTTCACAAACAAACTCGATGCACTTGTTATAGATCCAGATTTTGCTACATGGACACAGCCAGTATGCGTGGCATTTCAGGGCCTTTATCAAGGGGAAAAAATTCCTTTCTCTTAGTATAGACAGATTCTTCAACAATCTCAACTGTGAACCCTTGGTCTTTTCCGTCTTGTGTTGCAGCTGCTCTCTCTTTCTTTATTTTTTTTTCATCTTGTAGACTTTCTTTCTTCACGTTTTCCTCTCATGTTTTTGATCTCGGTTACAGTTCCCATGGCAATGTTTTGTTTGAATACTGCCTGGAGAACAAATTTTTCTTTTTGTATATCTCCAAAATCGGATCACAGTGGAGACAGCAAATGAGTGAGATTAAAAAGAACGATAAACGGAGACAAAATTGAAGTGAGCTCGAAATGAAAGAGACTGAGAGAAGACCGAAAGAAGTGAAACATTGAAACAAAAATGAGAAGGAATCACGATGTCAAGATTCTAAACAGAAAGAGTGGATTACAAATTTTGCTATTAACATATGATGATTTTTTTGAGTATTTTGCAGTAGTATTACCCTGTCTCCCTCTTTATATAATTAAATTGTACTAATTAAGGATAGTTTCTCTGAAATATGTCATATTATGTTAAGTTTCCATGGTTAATTTCTGGTTGTGGTAAAGTCCAGGTAAAATGAGGATACGAGATTCATCTTTTTCAGATACGCATTTGATTAAAGATCAGGCAAGCGCCGAAAATTATCAAGAGAATCAGCGAGGCGCTCTTTCCATTGTATCTGACCTCTCTGGAAGCTATTTAACCAAAATAAGAGGACAGAAATTAATGATACGGAAATGAACTGAGACCGAGTAAAGTATTCGAGCTCCAAACTTTGAGATCGAAGCAAACAGATTCATTATCATGCCCACATAATGTTTTCTTTGTCTCCTTACTTATTTTCATAATGATACAACAAATCTGCTTAAACACAACTCCAATCACTCCTCAACTTTTTTTAGCCTATCGAGTTGTTCCTTGAAATCAAGTGTTTTGCGCTCGTCATACTTTTTTATCTTCTTGATTGAAGGCCAAGCTTCCTTTGCAGTGGATGGCACCAGAAAGTGTCTTAAAAGGAATCTATACGACTAAAAGTGATGTGTAAGTTTATGAGATTTGATCTTATTAGTTTTTTGCAATAGTCTATAGATTGTACCTCTATCACTGAGTCACTGTCATCTCGGATGTATTTATTTTTCTCTAGTCATAGCAGCTCGCCTAATTCGATGAGGTAAAATAATGTATCTCATCGCTTTATGACTATTTCTTCTATGATGGCTTTTTTCACCACGTTATATTGAATCTGCTAAAAAATAAGCACATAACATGAATTAAAAAACAGCATCGACAATAATTTAAAGACAATACACGTAGAAACCTTTGTCCTATAAGCAAGTGAAGTGTCTACGGAAGCTAATTTTTGTACGTATGTCAACAGTGGTATTTCCTAATTGTCACGGATTCACTAGGTACACCTTCACCTCATTGTATTTGGTACAGCCCTCTAGTAGAAAGTTCTCCTGAGCAACTGAATTCAAGAAGGGCAACCAATGTAGTAAACACAATTGTGAGAGATAGGAATGTAGAGCATAAAGCAGAATTTTAGTGTATGATGACTTAATGCCAGCAAGGCTTATTTTGATTCGATTCTTGTGACAATAGTCAAAGACAAGAATATTTGCAGCTTCTTACTGAAGACAATGCACGTGCATTCATTCTTAATTCTTTCTTGTCTGCTCGGCTAATTAACATCATAATGATAGCGCTAAATGAATGTTATCGGCTGTCGTAACGCTAATACTGCAAGTCTAGATTTTTAATCATCTTATCTGATTTCTGTTATCAGTACACTACACTAACATTTTCTTGTGTTTAATATCATTTGATCTGTAATGATCAGCCTAGTGTTGTCAACCTTTGCTTTGTTCAGAGTGCTAAAAGTTTGACGCTTTTTTCTGTAGTTACATCTACTTCATCAATTATATGTCTATGATGCTTTCATGTATAGGAGAGAAAATGATTGGCAAGTAACCATAATACGGAGATGTTTCTTCAAGGTTTATATCCGCTCTTCCACGAATAGCTGCCATGACTCGCAAAACTTGGTTTAAGACACCCACTAACATACCACTGATACCAATCACAAGAGTTCTAAGACATTGTGAAACATAGACATAACGTGAGAAGAGCGCATCTGCGCACTACGCTCATATCGAGCGTGATTTTGCACTTCAAACTTAAAAAGTCTAAGAATTCCTTAACAAATCAAGTATTAAAAAACAACAATCAACACTTTACACCTTACTATATGTAAGAGCCTCTCTTCTTTCACTCCTATTATGATATCATTCGGATCATAAGAAACGTGTCCGGTTTGTCTTTGTCTGCAAATGAAGAATGGATTATACTTTTTCTTTCAGATGGTCGTATGGAATTGTCTTATGGGAGATCTCCTGCAATGGTTAGTGCAATTATGCTTTTAATATTCGATTTGACTTCTAACAGTTTATTTTAAAGTGATAGAGATATTACTAAGATGTATACTTAGCCGTGGTTTTCGGTGGAGGATGAATGACAGTAGAGAAGTAGTTTAATGAAATATTGGAGAATGATACAAGAGAAGTGTATTGGTGGAAAACAGGGGTAGTGGGCAATGGAGATAAGAGAGGAGCTTCAGTGCAGTGGAGTCAGCAAACGCAATCCTGTAGATTCACCATGTCTCAAAGTACAAGCTCTTGAAATAACCATCATTTGTATGCCATCTGTGATTTGTGATTTAGCCTAATTTTAAGCACTAGCCTAGCCACCAAGTGGTTTTTCGTGTATCAGACTTCGAGATGAGCTTTTCTATGATCGCATGAGTATAGCACACAATGTAAGACCAGAGTCTCTTAGCTTTCTTTAGTGTGAACAAACACAGAAGGATAAAGAAATGTGCCTGAAGTATAAATAGTTAATACTAGTGAACGGGGAGAATCCTAGATGTTGTAATAAAGGGTTGGGCGTGGGTTGCTGAAACGGGTGAGAAGTACTGTCCTTAGAAGCAGTCGTGATCGTGAATAACATTTAAATAAAATATCCAACTGCTTGAATAAAAGAGTTTTAAACAGGGGAAAAAACTGGGGGTGGGGCCAAGGCCAATTTTGACAGAAGTGTGGCGGTACATTTATTCAATTAGGAATGAGTTTTGAAGTTGCGGTAAATATTAAAAGAGCAATTAAATACTCTTATCGGCATTCTCTTTGTTAAGGATATGTTTTAATGGATACTAAAAGTGTATTATTTAAAAGCAAACTATTTGGAGCAACCACTTCCCCTTAGCCTACCTGCTCTCTGCCAATTATCTCAAGTCAAAAAGATGTTAACAATAATAGCACTGAGATACTAGGCTATGGCAGTAAATAAATGGTGAGGTGGCGCAGACAGTGCCTCACAGCCAATAGACTCAGTGGGGCTTTCCTCCCTATTTAGTTGTTTGATGTAAACTAACAGTGATACTCCTGTCAAGAAAGCACCACATCGGCCCCTTTTCGTCGCCCCCCAATGGCGTTAATTTTTTTGACCTGGCGTTGAAGGGGAGGGCATATAAAAAGGTAATTTGTCACAAACGTGGATTAAAAGGCAGTGTGATCCTTCAAAATGAACAAACGTTGTTTGAAAGTATGGCACTGATGATTGGAAGCCCACATTTTAAAGAAAATATCGCAAATTAGGTCCGTTTAAGGTTGTGAACTCAAGGCATTACTGTTGTACATAATGAAGCTTGGCAGCTGGAAACATTTTATACAGTTTGAAATTGAAAATCCTCTCTCTGCAAGATAGACCCTTGACACGGGATAGACTATTCTTTTTCCCGTAATATAGTGTCTCTCGTAGTGCTTAAAATGAAAAGAAATCAGTTAAAAATGGTGTTTAAAAAACAGTCCACACTATTTTAACTTCGGAAACTGTTTCGCAACATTTTTGAGACACGAATCAGTAGAACTCGATAATCCAAATACAACCCACATTGCTGTGAGCACAAAATGGCATAAATAATAGCAACGAGTCAGTTAAAGTATTCGTAGCGGTAGGTGGAGTACGTCCTTTGCTGGCTAAAGCAAGTAACTTTCATTTTTTATTTACGTAAAAATACTACCCGTTAATAATTGGAATTAAATTCATCTGATAGATATGAAACAATGACATCCCAAATCATTGTCATGGTTATGAAATGTTAGGTTGTTGGATTAGTTCAGTTTAATGAGCTTAGGTAAAATAGGTGCTAAAGGAGAGAGGTCTGCAAAAGCTATTAGACAATGCAAGGGGATGTGGAGTTATTCCCTTACGGTACATTACGAGTGGGTAAAAATGATCTTACCCCGTGTAATTTTTGAGTGGCTCTTCCTGGAAACAATTTAACTGTGGACGTATGTTACATTGAAGTCTTGCCTCCTAAGTGAGGCGTGCTGGAAGCGGCAAAATCGTTATCAAAGGACACCTTCCCTTTTGGGCTTGCTAATAAAGTTATTTGCTTTGCGACAAGACCATGTATTAGTTTGGTTTTTTCTGCAATCTTTCTACAGGCGAAAGACCTTATCCTGGATTTCAATCAGATGAAATGCCCACGGTGCTCAAGTCAAAATATAGAATGGAGCAACCAGAGTATTGTCCTGATGCCATGTAAGATTTATTACATTCCTATGAGATTTTTTGCTTTATGTGGTTTTTGTCGACCGTCGATGAATTGTAGAATAACGTATACCCAACATAAAGAGTTTCTGTGGTTATCTTTGTCCAACTTTGTTGCGGATTACGATTTTTGTAGTCCTGAATCCAGGACATTGAATAAAACGTCTCCAAACAATGAGAATTCCTATTTTTCATCTTTGCTTAGCTTAGAGTAATGGTTCATATATTTGTGTTGGCACCTTTACTACTCACCTTAACCCATCAACTTTGTATTCATATCATTATTCTGTCAAAAGTTTGTGACTGAGGCTGATGAAATAGGACTCATCTCGACGACCCGAAGAAAGTGCTGTCAGTAGTTATCAGACATCCTTATAACACCATGGTGCCCCTGCATCTTTGTTAGTGTCAGCTTACATTCAACTATTAACACCTTTAAGTCTGAGATCCTGTATTTTTCTCATCATAGGTATTCCGTCATGATGGCTTGTTGGGAGGAGGAAGCAGAAAATCGACCAACTTTTACCATTTTGAAAAATCTGCACATGTGGACATTTGGTGCCCCGACAACAGTATAATTTATATGAATCTTGCAATGGGTATTCAACACGCAGATATTTACTACAATCAGCATAAAATGAGCGAATTTATACTTTTCAGAAGTTTCGAAAGCACAGTGCCCCTCCGCCTCTTACACCTATATTAATGTGACCTCTTCTACATCGATGACAATCCTCCGTTACCACTCAGATCACTGGTTATCGCCCAGTGGCTGAAAGATGATTGCTTATAAGTCGACCGTACATTTTCGAAATCATTTCCAAAAACGAAATTCGTCGACTGATACGCTACGATATGCAGTCGAATCGTCGTCATCAGGACACAGTTGGACCAAGTGTCATGATTATCCAAAATATAAAGTATTTATGAGACAACAAAAGTGAATACATTTTCGATGAACTGGTTGAACCAACTGATTTAGTCATGTAAAACACTTACATGAATTTAGAATACCCGAGGAGGTCTGTCAATTGCAGTCTATTGTTGCTCAAATATTTCGCAAACTCTTGTTGCTTCTCAAAGCTTAGGCCTTACTATTTGATCAGTTGCCGTGAAAACTCTTGAAAATGAACAGCTACCTCACTGTAGCTTGTATTTTAGCTTAGCTTAAATCACATATCGTTGAAAGCGTATTCTACCAATAAAATTCACGTTATCGAGTGAAGTAATTTTTTTACGAGACACGATTGATCAATATTTATGAAAACAGGAACTTCAACAGCATGTCAGGGTGATAAGATATTCAGATAATAGAAATTCGACTGTATGGACGTGGCAGCAACTACTTCTTTTTCCTATTTTTACTCCATTTTACTCCACGTTTAGAGGCTGTCCGAGGGGGTCGCCGAGTGCCAATCGGGGATACTGAGTATAAATAGCGGTACAGCCGTAATGACGGGACTAAATCTTTTCACGCAACCATTACAAATAGATGTTCTGGTGCCTTCAACTTTTGTACCTCCTCCCCTCCCGGCCCCCTCTGAGACACTTACTTTTTAAAAGATCTTTGTACTCACTGTTATTGATTCTTGACGGCAATGTTTATATATGTCATTTCATATGCGATTTCAACTTGCGTATATCGTATTTCTAATACGCAACTAATGTAGTAGCATGAAATTCTGTATTAATGAGTTGGTAATCATTGTATTAAAGCACAGGACATCAAGGGAGAGATTGGATCAATGTCTATAAAACGGTTGGTTTTATAGACTTTGCATAGGATGCCCTTCATTCGAATAATTTAATTCCTATTTAAAATGATTTGTAAATTCTTCAAGAATCGTAGTATGGTTTCTGCATCACTGGTAAACGAAAGCAGTATCCACATGAGGTTTTTAAATGTAGCGTGTCTGTAAATCTTATTAACCATAAGGCGTCATCCATTTATGACGTCACACGGGGCGAGGAGGAAGGCGGAGCAAGATAAAAATGTCAGGAAATGTAACACAATAGTCGAGAGAGGATGGGCTCTTGGGATCGTTGGACTTCATTTTAATCTTATATAGCTTTGGGGGTTTACCACATCTGATTGCTACGTTCATAGATATGTATGATGTCAGTAAACAAAATTACAACAAATGAAAGATCATGTGTCGCTTCTGCTCGGGTAATGTGATCTACAAGGACATTGTCTTACATTAATGTCTCTCTACGTCCTACATTAGGTTCGTTTTAACCATATTCACTATCATAAAAGGCTGAATAACAACTCTTGCAAAGATGGTTTGCAAGGATGCTTGAAGAAGTAGTTATGCAGTTGTAGCTTTGGAAGTGTGTAAAATGGGAAGCAATGTTTTGATAGTGAACACGCTATTCCTGTATCACCTTCCTCTCCATTGAGGAATCAAGGCCCTAACATATGCCAGATGGAGTATGGTTAGAGCTTGTTTGAATGGTCATGTTGATTTCGATAGAAGATTCCAGAGAAACCTACATATTATACATGATATTGCCTGTTACTTTCCAAATCAGTAATGCACCAGTCATTTGACAACCATAAACTTTGGCATCTGGAGGCATTTAAAGAATTGAGTTACCTAACCAAATATTTTTAAATTGTTTCATGATCTCTGGCATAACGAAAATAATGGGATAAGACTTTGAAGAGTTTTAACTGACAAAGACAAGAGAGACGCAGCAGCATGCCGACTGTCGAAGGTGGTAGAAGGCTTTTTTCTTGACGTTTTATGTGAAAAGTTTAACATATCTTCATCAACTTTCCATTGTAATCAAAGGAGACCTTCCCATATCCCTTCCCATTCTTAGTATTTTGGAATTGTTAATGATTTACCTCCGGAATATCCGCTCTATATCAGATCCTGGCCATTTTTTGCACTCGTCAAATGTCATATTTGCCCTTCAAAGACACTTCCTTTGTAATATTTATTTACAGTTGCGATGGTAACAGTTTTGTTTGATATATTTGGCTTCCGAGTCCTCCCCTCCTCTGTCTTTCTTTTCTGATAGTAAGGAGTTGGAAAGAGATGACAATTTTAGATAAGGCAAATGTAGATTTTCAGACTTCCGGTGAGTACAGTATTTGTATGACTAAGACTTGCACTACGAAATACAAAAATAGGAATGTACAAAAACCTCCTTTTTTACCGCAGTTCAAAATAATTCTATGAACTGAAAAAGTGAATTGTGTTTCATAAGAGCCTTTGCAGATTCAACGTATATGTGATATAGTAAGAAAAAGATTTTCTAGAGAAATGATTTTATCAGTTTAACTCTCGACATATGAGTAACAACTGTTTAACGTAGTTCCTGTAGGAAACAGGTCCATATCCCTGGGGACCAAGCCCTCCCCCGACCGCAAAGCTCCCTACCAAACAAAAATTGAAAGAGTTCGAAGAGAATTTCATGCACTCTCACATATTTACATTTTGGATAAAGGAGCTTAGTCCCAAACCCTACCCTCCCAGCCTCATCCAGCCCTGACTGCAATGTCTTTATTGCAATTCTATTTGTAATTGCATTCAATCTTTATTCCAGAAACCCTGATAAAAATGAGTAGATCGGTCATCATTTGCTTGTGTAATAAGCAAAATTTATTGTTTATAAGTAGGGAGATTTTTACTCGTAATTTGTACATACCAATATTCTTATGAAAAGTTTTAATGTTTTAAGATGAAGGGGTGTTCTGTACAAAGGCATAATTACAAAATTTTGTTCGACATTTAAGATAAATTCAACTTTTACCAAATTTTACACCATTTTCAAAGTTCTTGGTCAGGTGGATGTTGCGCATCAACTGGTGAATGCGCTATCCGGCAAGCTTTTCGGCGCTTAATCTTTGTTCTTTAGTGGCCATTTTCACTAACCATGGAAGTCAACTAGTGAAAGTATTCAAATAGTGCCGTAGTAATCTATAATAGAACGGAACACTAATGTGCATATCGTGTAGGACATTGACATAATACAAGCAGATGAAGTTTCATTTCCTTATTAAGACAATCGATGTTGGAGAAACTGACGCAAGATTAGACAGACGTTAAAAAGAGACTGGCCTTACATTATTTATTAATCAGATTGTTGTCTTGAAAAACGTTTCATAAACTGCGTTGCAGCCTCAATTACTGTGACATCGCAAGGGTTTAGAACAAAAGATATCAACGGTTAAATTAGGGGACACTTTATTTGTACCGTAAGTACAGTCTGTACGTGAAAAACTGACGCTTTAAGCGTACTGCCTTCGTACTGTCAAAGATGCTTAAAGGTATTTTCTCAATCAATCTTGTAATGGATTGTATTAAGAGAAGAAAAATGTTTAGAGAGGTGAATCTCAACAGGAGGCATTCCAGGAAACATTTTTCAGTGTTTGCAGTAACTGAATTGAAGTATAAAAGGGATTGTTCGTAATGTAATGATTTCAAATTATTCTCGCAAGAAATGATTCCGTATTTCAAGAAAGGCTTGGTTTCCATTTGATTTAACTTGTCTGACTTGATTCAATGCAAAAGCAAAAAACCCTTAACATTGTAGAAGGAAACGATTTCTAAAATGACACCCCAAAGAAGAAACTTTATTTTAACCACGCTTTTTTCGTCTACTGTGCAGACTTCGTTAGGCCTACTATAACATTTGTAAAGAACTGAGGTTGAGCAGCCTGCAGTACACAAAAGCGTGTATACGCAAAGGAACATTGGTAAATACCGGCAGAGCTATGCTATTGTGAAAAGTAGATCTGAGCAGGGTGACCAGTATCGAAATAGCTACAGATGCTACTAATCAGCAATAACCGGGGGTTAATAATGAGAGATAAAACGGAACTATCGTAGAACAGTAAGAGAAAGTAAGGGTGCAACTAGATAACCACTATTGTTTAAATTAAAATTGGCAGTACTTTTTATTATGCCAACCTCTTCTAATTTACGTAGATGTCAGTCATTGCTACTGTATTCAAACATCTCTTTCACAGTACTATCGATATTAGGTTTGGGGACAACTAACAAATTCTATATCGTCTTCTGTGCTTTCCTGTTGAGTGATATCTGTTTAGAAATTTTTAGTCCTTTTCATTTTGTCTTAGTGATGAAGTGATACGGGTATCCAAGAACTATAAAAGCTTTCACGATGAAAGAAAACTCGTCTTTTAGATGATGGGGCGTGCAAATCCTCAAAGCAATTATGATACCCCTTTTGATGTTATTGCTATGATCGGACAAGTGGTGTACAAACCGTTCTTGTTCGTGGGTTTTCTGAATACCTTATTTGCTAGTTGTTGATCTCCTTTTATCAAAGTTACGTCCACAAATTAAGTTTCTCATCTGTTTCTGTTGTTTGAGTGGCTGCGGCCTAGTGGTTAAGGAATCGGACTCACATGCCAGAGGTTATGGATTCGAATCCCGCCTAGCCTGATATAAAGACTATTGGTTGAGGAAGGCAACGGGAGACCAACCCTGTAAATGTGCTCTCTCCCCAGGACAATGCTCATTACGCTGAAATCGAGAATGCCACAGAAAATAGTTTCTTCTTCCAACCTACATTTGACTGGATCCTCCACTTCGTTAATATTTTTTAATAATTTCCTTAACTTCATCCTTTGTGGTACAACACCTCTGACATCGTCGACATATCTTAAATTACTGTATTTCCGAGTAGTCTTTTGTAATGGTTTTGCTCCTGAGATTCCATCACAATGTTAGCCATGATTCGGCTAAATGGGGGTCCCATGGCTATTCCTAATTTTTGGTAATATCCATTGTCGTTAAACGTAAAAACGTGCTTCAAACAAAGTTCTACAAATAAATATGAAAACCCAGGCTAAAACATTTAAACGAAGCGTGACGGCAAATCAAGTAAACGCTAGAAATCGATCGTATACTAATATTTTTCAAGTTTTCGATATAACTTAAATCATCATCAGGAATGTTTTACACGTATGTTAGGTTGTATTTACACAATATAAAATAATAGCAAAGTAGCATGACTACGAAAAAAACTTAATGTAATACAGTTGGGTGGTTTGGTCAAATGGGAATACTGGAAGTCCTAATGATGTGATATTTACACAAAGAATGTGACATACAAAGGTACAAAGACATAACCACATACAATCAAAGCAAAGTAAGGGGGAACCGATTGGAAATTATTGAGTGCCGGTATGAGTTTGGATATCAACAGACTTACATGGATAGAAAGTGCAAGCTAGGAACTACAATGAGAATATATTTTTAAGTCAAACTGAGAGATGTCGTGCCCAGTAGTTCGGCCGTGCTCCAGTACTTTCCTATTATTTTTTATCTTGTATGAATGCAACCAAACATACGTGTAAAACATTCCTGAGTATGATGTGTGTTATATCGAAAGCTTGAAAAATTAGTATACAATCGATTTCTATTGCTTACTTTATTTGCTGTCATGCTTCGTGTAAATGTATTAGCCTGTGTTTTCATATTTTTAAGTAGGATCAAATTTACAATCGTATTATCTATTGCTACAAAAGGTCTACAAGTTCAATCATCTGATTTACCTCTAAAGGGAAATTAAAACTACTTTTGGTCAGATCATCACGCAAAACCGTCATCACTTTGTCGATCGGTACGTTGGTAAATAGTGAAACAATATCAATGGTCGCCACCCGTTTATTCCTCATACGAATGTCCCTGACTCTGTTTACGGACGTTTTCATGCTAGACAGAGTTTAGGTTTCAAAATAGTAGAACCTGCCTGTACCTGTTATTTCCTCCATAATCCTCTTTATAGTTGTACAAGCAACTTGGTCTATCTTTGGATCAACTTGATTCACTCATATTTAGATTGTGTCGACCTTTTTGTTTACAATCTTTCCGTGTTTATTTAGAAATTACAGTTCTGAAACCAAACGTCTCTTTATTATGTTGTTTATCAGCCTTTCCTCATTAATATATGGGCTCAAATCAGGTCTCATTTTCAACAGCAATGTATAGCATTTTCCGACCTGGAAGAGCTGTTTCGCAATTTCCTGAGCTGGTCGAAACCATAGATGAACGTCCATTGTAAGTGATTATGAAAGACGCACTACATGATAGCAGAGCAGCGTTCACGATGCTGCAACAGAACTACGCTAGCACGGAAACCCGAGATTTTTTATCCTTTGCGAAATTTTAACTACATTAAGGATGTCAATTGAAAAAGACATTACGGACTACATCATAAGAGCAAAAGGGGCCTCTGCAGGAATCGGAACTCAACCGTGGCGATTGCAGACAACCTGGTAAATCAAAATAGTTTTAAAAGGGTTGCCAGAATCCTACAAAGCATTTATCGCACTACAAACTCAACTAGACAAATGTTATACATTTTCAGAGATTAAAGCAAGTCTAAATAATAATGTGAACACGAAAGCATGCAGCATTACGCATTACACTTCATGCTTTGATGCAGACAATAGCCCCCTGCAAGCCGAGCTACATACGCAACGAAATAAACATTGCCAAAATCAAAAAGATCGATACAGAGCCTCTCTTTCGAGAAAGGTAATCACAAAAGTTGCAGTTGCAGAATCAACTTAAAATGAAAGTGTATATTTTGCCAAAAGCAAGGCCATATGAATCTCTATGTTTTCAAAAGAAGAATTTTCAGTTAATACAATATCACATTTCGCTTTCGCACATGGTGACGATAATCAGAAACACTTATAAATTGACTGACAGTGGAGCAACGTGCCTCATTCTTAATCATCATGACAATTTCACATCATACGACTTGACGTTCAAACCAGAAAATATATAAATTCGATTGCAGACGGCAAAAGATGCAAACAAACTTGCAAAAGCAAGAAATTATACCAAATTTAGAGCAGTTGATATAAATGGCTGATAACACAAAGCAACACTGAAAACTGTGCAATTAGCCATAGACTTTCCAATAAGTCGATTCTCGATTCAAGCTGTCACAAAGAACGTGGCAAATACTTTTTCACCAAGGAGTCTGCTAAACGTATCGAGTAAACGGCATTGACCTTCGGACTTGTATAACACGTGACACACCCTTCTAATGAACGTAGCCATATACTCGATCAAATAGTTACCAGTACTTCCAACTGGACCGTAAAAGTTAAACCGTGTGTTGACAATTTCATCTCGGATCACGCATCAATTAGTTGTACCATAATCCCGGAAAAGCCTCACAGCAGCAAAGGTGACTTAAGTATTATCAGAGGTTTTGAAACACATGTTTCATAATCTCTGGTATAAAATATATAAGTTTGTGAATTCATAACTATGAGATTTAGAGGGATCCCCATAGCTTCAACACTGTGGTGTTGTCGAAACACCCGCATGCAAAATAGAGAGGCATGTGATGAAGTATAATTCAAACCTTACCAGTCTTGCTGAAGAACATACCCCACACCACTCCCCTCCGAAGTACAAGACTGCACGTTCCCGTCACTAAATTCCATGTTACATCCGTGAGATAAGAGATGCTAAGCGAACTCTGAATGAAGCTGGAGAAGGTAGTACAAAGTCAGAAATCTTTAGAAAGCAACGAAACGAAGTAACGCACCTAGCAAATGCTGCTGGAAAGATTTTCTAGATCAACTTTATAGAGGAAAACGGCAAAGGCCAATGGAATTTATTTAGGGTAGCTAGGAAACTTTTGACTAAAAAACGAGAAATCATCCTTTCCCAACCTTACTGCACCTTTTCCTTAGTAAATGACATTGGTCATTATTTAGTAACCAAAATTGAAAACATTTATAAGACAGTGCTGCAACAACTGTAAGACCTGTTAGATCACTTGCTTGACACTTCACTTCATCATCACTTCATGCCTTAATGCCCTTTATGAAGAGGAAGTTCTCAGAAGTTCTGCAAACAATTCTCCACTTGACCTTGCACCAACCTCACTTGTCATTACTTTTGGCCTTTTGGTTTTACAATTTATACCAGCAATTTATGTGAAATTGATGAAGGTCATTTATCTGAAGTTATGCCGATCATGCGCAGTTATACTTGTCCTATAAGTCAAATTCCAGATTTTGCTAAGTCGAAGCTCCCACTGCCCCGAAGAAGTATATCACGTATACTTAATCCTGGATCACGACTGATAAAAGTGAGTCTTGACGATTGCAAGTGATAGTTGTTAATTATTGGCACTAGATAGCAGCTGTCTAACATTGATATTGGTGCCATTAGTCTTGGCGACTCCAGTGTGTCTCCAGTGTCTGTATGAAAAATCGTTGGGTCATGGTTATACAACAATGTGAGCTTAGTGACCCAGGTTGACAAAATTTGTAAGGTCACATCTTGCTATCTATATTATATTAGGCGGATAATGAAATACGTGACGCAAAGTACTGCACAAATATATAGGTCGCATCGATTACTGCAATAGCTTGCTCTACGGATTTCCATCTGTACACATCAGTAACCTTCAACGTATACAGAACGCAGCTGCTCGGATCGTCTTTTGTGTACTAAGATATTTTAGCATTATACCGGTTTTAAACTATTTACATTGGCTTCCTGTTACGTTTAATATTAAATTCAAAATATTAGTTATAACTTTTAAAGCAATCCACTGTTTCAAAGCAAACTGTATTAGAATTTTATTTGCTTTACAGAAACCCTCGAGGTAAACCCTCAGAAGGACTTTTGCTGCAGGTATCAGGGAATAAAACTAAGAAAGTATTGGGCGATAGAACGTTTTCTGTAGCTACCCATACACTGTGATACACATGATCACTGACAATCAAGACTGAACTGCACTTTCATAATTTGAAAATGACTATAAAGACGAATCTTTTAGTAAAGCACTTTTTTCTTGTAACTTGTAATTAGTTGTAACACGTATAGACAGTGTAAATGCTGTGTATCCTTAAGTTGTCTTTTAATTGCTGTTGCAAAAGAGATTTTAGCTACAATCTTCGACAAATAGAAGTCAAGTTTTTACTAAATTTCGGTAGAAATGGAACAAATCACGGAAGATACTTGCCACATGAAAGGGGTGTCCGTTCCTGCTATAAATTGGTTATTTTTACCTTCCCGCTTAGCAGCAGGGAGGTCTGACATACAAGTCTCTAAAATTTTTCAAAATCAACGATATTTTGGGATGGGGGCTAGGGAAACTTGCATATTTCTTAGTCCAAAATTGTAGTTGTCACTTAGATCTTAGCTAATTTTAAATTTCCTTTTAGTCATAGCTTTATTCAAATTCTAAATTATGTTGTATGGTTTAGATATCTAAGTTATATCGTTACTCTGCAAAGCGCATTAGATTGTATCTGATTTTAACCTTACGCCATATAAGTACCAGTTTATTATTATTATTACTACTACCATTATTAAATTATCAAACAAGGGGATTGTATTTTCTATTCGCTATAGACATGCAAGCCTTCGTTACAAGAACGTCAGCCACAATTTATTAGGGCATTGAAGTGCAAGGACACGATCGAACTACAATCTGTTGTCAAAGGGAAGAAGCTCAGTACAAAAGTGAGATACATTGCAAAGGGATTTAGTCAAATACATAGCCTTGATTACGACCAGACGTTTTCTCCAGCAACGAGACCCGCATCCATACGCATTTTATTGCAGAAAGCAACAAACGATGATTTACACGTACAACAGATGGACGTCAAGGGCGGTTACCTTCATGCATCTATCGATAAGCATATCTATGTACAACAGCCAGTAAGATACGAAATGTCTCAGATGGTGATCGTCTTGACATGTCATCTTAGCAAATCACTGTATGGTGATCGAAAGTGATCTAAAGTGATCGAAACTGGCACAATACTTTAACCAACTATTTTAAGTTCAATTGATTCGAGCCAAGTACGAGTGATACGTGCACATACAAACTTATCAAGAACACCTATGCAATCACCTTTGTCTGTAGGGACGACGATATATCGTACTTCGTTGCAACAAACTTGAATTGATTTCACATTTAAAAAGTTTGTTCTGTGACCAGTTCCAAATGGACGGCCGTGGTGAGTTGCAATTACTTCTTGGTATTAACTTCAAAAGATTAAATAGGCGAATGTCATGTAATGAGTAAATAACGGTATCATGAATCACAGCCAGTGACGATGACCTGGTTGGTTACACCGATTCATATCGGGCAAGCGATGCCAACGATCGACGATCTATGTCAGGTTACGTCTTCACAATCGGAAGTGAACCGATTTCTGTTAAGTCTCTTGTGCAGCCAGGTGTAGTATTGTCACGCTGAAAAGTACAGTTTTGGTTTTCGCAGAACCAAAGAAAGACATGATTTATTTGTGATCCATGTGTTCAGAAATTGATGTAAAACACATGAAACCCTCAACCTAGTCTTGTGATAAGTAAGGGGCCCATAGCTCTTACCTGCAAAAGGTCTAAGCAACACCATTGTACAAACATACCCATGCACGCTATAATATATAAGAGAGAGCAGATATTAATTATGCTTTTATTATCATTTTAAAACAAGAGTCTATTTATTACGGAATTAAACAGCGTTTCAGCATCTTTCTTGTTGATCACATAGTTCTAGCAGAAATTAGTGGTGTACGATCAATAAAAGTCTTCATAATAAATTAAATTGAAAACTGTAGCATATGTGCTCTTTGATTGCACCTGTTTAATGTCTGCTTAAAACAAAAGTATTCCCCTAAGCACAAGTAATTTTATTGACGAGTCAAGACGTAAAGGTTAAGAAAACATTGGCGGTTCTTTTAATTTAAATAGGAAAAGAGAAGGCACTTATTTATAACTGATTAGAAAAAGAGACAATTTAAAAGTAATGGGAATAGGAGAGCTATTGCTTTGAACTTAATGTGGCTTTATTTTTCCAAGATGGGTACTAGTTAAATTACTGAACCGATATCCAAACAACTATTTTAATCAACATTGTACACCTTGCAAGGCAATTGTAGCAACTTGCATTCTTTGCTTTGGCTATTGGCACCGACAAGATCTAAGAAGAAAGCCGGAGAAGATACCGTTGTACTATTTCTTGATAATAACAAGACTGGAATAATAAATAGAAATTTTGAGAAAAGTATAAAACATTCAGGTAAGAAGGAAGCATACAAAAGTTTTGATGCAAAACATGGTTTTCGATAAGTTCATCTTAAAGGGAGATGATTTGAGTGATCTCCCCCTGTGGACAATGAATGTCTCTGAGCACACACAACAGATACACATTGCAAGTTTTTTTTTATTGTTATACGTATGTTATCACAGTTAAAAGTAACGTACGAATTTGTTAAGATCACGTTGGTTTCCTATTGTCATTAAGGATTAGTTTCAGTGCAGTGGGAATTGGAATCAACTAAGGGATCAAGTAGAATATCTCTGTAATAAGTACAGTAAAAGATGTATGTATTCGAGTGTAGATTAAGCCTTTGGTGAAATACGCTGTGACAGTTTGGAAACAAACGGTTTTCGCGTGTCCATAGCCACGAGAAAACAACATTTTATTTCTGTATGCTAAAATATAACTCGGGCTTGCAAGGCTGTAGAATGTTTTCAGCCTTCTGAGATCAGCGATAAAGTGAGTAGACCTTATTCAACTTAGAAGTCGTATTTGGGTTAAACAGATGGCAAATGTTATCTGCAAAGCGTGTAATATAAAGTCTAGTTATGAAAGATCAGGTTTAAAATGAAACAATGCTCATGCGATAACACAAAATGGGTTCTTACATCCAACACTTCGCAAAAAAGCTATGAAAATATGCACTAATGCATCACAGTACTTTTCTGAATGAATTATTTTCCTCTTGTTTCTGTATATTTCCTTGTATACCTAGAACTCTCTCGTAATGCTATTTTGCAAAACATACTGACACCCATTGGTTAAGAAACTTTTGCACTTAGTTAAGCACGTACGAGGTCCTCGACGATCAATGACTTGAAGACGATGACAGATCGAAGGATTTCATAACACAGAGAGGCTAATGGAATGGGTACCATCCTCCATTAAGAAATTAAAAGAGCGTGTATTATGGATTGTATCATTGACCGGTTCAAGTTCTAGACTAGAACGTTTTCTATGGTCTCTAAAATTGCATCATTGAGAAATTATTTTTATTTGAACACTAAAGCTGTTATTTGTTTTTTTTCGTATCAGTTTTTTCTTCGCAAACATAGGACAGAGACGTTAAATCAGTCAGTTAGACAAGTTGGCTCTTTAACATTTTCTTATGGTACGGCCTTCCTTATGCCATTTCCATCTGTTAGCCGTTAGGTCCACAGCATTCGCTGTTTCCAGTTCAGTCCACCCTCTGACATGGCTGCCTCTACAATGTGTGTATGATCTTTATCCATTTGTTTTCTTCTCATCCCTATTCATGATGTACTAACAGACACGGACTTGACTTGCAAGACCGATTCAAATCTCAACTTACTGGTAATCAGCTATTTTGTATGCCTCTCTGTCATTATACCCTCAGCAACTGTCTGTGTCGCCACATCCGTAATAGGTTGGGAGGTTTCTTCTTAAACTCTGTCATCTCCCCAAATTTGCTTCCATAATTGTTAATAGAGAAAACCACTTCCCTCATCACTTCCATCTTCAGGGGGTACTTATTACTCGACTTTTCTCAACTAAACTATTGCAGCAATGTTTCTGTAAGGCAGTCGCTGACGGACGAATTATATCAAGTTCTTGACTTCATTGTCAATCTTTTAACAGCAGGTCTGCTCGCAAGTCTGACGTACAATGCACCGATTCACAGTTAAAACGTTTGGCTGTTACGGTTCCCTGTGCTTCTCTGCTAACCAAGAAGATTTCGACCAAAACAAACTACGTTGGTATTCTCAGAGGTCTAGTTTTTGTTAGCAATACATCTATTCATCTTCCATAATCATTTACTGTTATTGTTTTAAGAGCCATTTTCGGATTGTTTGATTTGCTGTGTTGACATCGATTAATCATGGCTGATTTAGGAGAAATATCCCTTGAGAAGTTCTTTCTGTGGAGTGTTGAAGAATTAAAGTCGTACCTCGCTTTTCAGAGGCAGTCAATCGATGGTACTGTGGAAGAAGCTTCCAACTGCGGCGGTCTTCTGGCCTTTTCTTTTTCGTTGGAAATGGGATAGCCTATCAAGGTAATAAGATGAATTAGTTTTATTAGTGAAGCCTAGGAAAGGAATGTATCACAACAAGCAGAGACAATCAATGAATGGCGATGTTAACT
>JAAAKL020002072.1:0-27674 GCA_010016065.2 Carybdea cf. marsupialis auct. non (Linnaeus, 1758)
TAAGGTTGATAAGTTGTGTCCAGTACAACATTTTAACCAACCCCAAACAACTTCCGCATCAAAATATATCTTACATAGATCCATGGTTGATTTGGAAATCATATTAGGGAAGCATTCTTCTGCTGATGGTAAAATGTTAGATTGAATTTCGTTACATATTCTTGAGGCACTCATCCATCTACTACTATATTGGGCTACATCACCTTCTTCATTATCCAACAGAGTGTCAGTAGCCTGTGACATCATTTCGCAAATTGAGGTTGCCAGCGAACCCTACATCATCATCACCCACTTTCTCCTCAGAGGCATATGGATCATTGTGTGGAGGTATAAGTACTAGGTCTTGCTCATTTTCTTCATTTTCAATAGCTGGGATGGTGTCTGCAAGAGTTTCAAACAAGTTTCGCTACATCTTATATTATTATTTCATTTCATTTCATTTACTGAAAAAACGGTTTCATCAGGAGTACAGCTAAATCTCAAGATGAAATGGCCCTGTTTCCACTTTCTAAGGTGTCAGTGTATTCTTAATTGCTATTGTTTTGGTCAGGGAGATAACTGATATGCAACGGCTACTCAATTGTAGACAATAACATAATCAAAGCCTGAAAAATTGCCTCCATACATACTCCATACTCTAAACACTTGGAAAGTATTGAAAAGACTCAACACAAATCTTAGCATTCCTCCCTTTACAAGAGAAGCCATGATACAGACGCATACTGTTAGCATGCTATAGAATCAAAACCAACCTTGAAATGAAGTTCCCAGAGAGAGTAGCGCATGTATCATTGAAATGAATACGCTGTGAGGACACTAAGTTATTTTGTAGTTTCAACTCATTGAAACAGTAGGAAATTAATATAGTCAAAAGGATAGTTTTAATTGTTCACTTCTCAAATAAAAACTTTTGCAGTCAAAATCAGTAGTCTGAAAACAGAACAAAACTGCCTTGCCAGTTGACACTTTCGTACTCCAGATAGGCCAATACAGGGGTAATCAATAATATTTCCAAAAAAATAAATGAAATCACCAATACTCAAAAAGGACACTTAATCATGAAGAATTTAAGGCCTTGAACTCTATTTTTATAGGTATCTTGGCTTTGCTAGTAGTTGCTGTAACTAAACGAAAGTTATTCCAACATTTTGATTCCATATCTCGAAAAGTTCCCCCTTTGATCATATTATTAAAGCACAGGACATTGTGTTAAAAAGGAGGATAAAGTGGAAGACTGTATTTTGACATTTTAATCATTCAGCTGTGCTGGTTTTACGAATCACATTTAACACATATCTTACTCCTAAATACAACTTGTCCCAAGTCAAAGTAGGAAAATTCATGAAATTGATGACAGATTCCTGGGGGGTCAGTCGTGGACACAATTCAAATTACTGGTGATTTGCTATAAAAGCCCAGTGCTGGTGCACTTTGTTGTATAAAAAGCGTACTGTAAGGACAAGGATCAAATTGCCCCTTATGGCCACAGCAGATGGATTCCAGTTCACTGACATGGAGGGTTTTATGGTCTGTTTTTCTTTTACTGACCCCTCTTTTTACATTATCCAACCCGTAGTACAGCAAATTTATTAAGGATATGAATGGCTAAATTTTCTCGTGAAGATACAGTCCGCGCTACTTGTCAAAAGCCAATTAAGAAAGTCAGCAAATGTGAGCATTAGGACCCCTATAGAGCGCTGTACAGTCTTCGCGATGGAATAAGAGCTGTGAGTGAATACAGATGTAGACCTTTGTTACATGGATCTGTCACCAAGCCAGCTGTGATTATTGTTGTTCCAAGAATACCACTGCCTTTCGTATTTGAATAAACATTTATGATTATAGGACACCCCCAAGAATTATGCCTAAGCATTGACGAGTATTTACCAGAACTCACAGTGAGCCAAAGGCATTAGAGAATGCAATATATGTATACTCATGCTGCATGCTATTACACTTTACCGGATGAAATAAGAATGTGCCTTCAACATTTTAACTAGGGACCTGTTGAATTTACAGCTCAGGTTAGTGTGACGAAGAGCTCCTGTAGTGGATTCTTCTATGCCGTGTGATATTACTCAGTGGTTCCTAAAGGGTGCTGTTGTGAACTTGGGGTTGCGAGCTAGGGAGCGGACTTCATGGTTAACGAAGGATTAAGTTTTGTAACGTCTTCAACACGAGTTTGTACGCGAGATAGTCAGACGTATGATTGTATACTTGTCTGTGATCCACGTATTTTGCCGTCTGCTACCAACGTAGAATGACAAAAGGGTAAGGTAAATGGTTTGTGCAGGGCAATCCATTAATTCTTCCAAAATATCTTAGCAGCACAAAGCTTGAGAGGCATTTGATAAAACTACTATATATTTCAATGTACAGAACGAATGCAAATTTCAATGTTTGGATTACCTCAATCGTACTGTTTGCAGAAAACCTCGCAAGTCGAAATGTTTTTTTACAAAAAGACAGGACCATACTCACGTGCATGGTATGTAGAAACATTAATAGAAAGGAATATTTTATGGTGATCAAATGTGAAAGAATCTCCTTTTAGGGGAACCCGTGCTAATTTCCTTGAAAAAGACCCCTAGCATACAGCAACAAGTGCCTGTCATTAAAGTTTCATAGCTTCCTTTACAGATTTCTGCAGTAAACACATTTTTGCATTGCTCCTCATTACATTCTTCCTGACATGGTTTGAAAACCTTGAAATCAGTAGCGGACTTTGAGAAGAGTGGACAGCAAGGGGGTCGGTCTGTCCTAGGATTTTTACTTGATAATAAGAAAGGTTCCTAATCCGTGAAAAGGTTGCTAGAGGTAGCTATTGAAGGCAAATCGATTTCAGGAAGAGCATTTAGTTGCATACTGGAGATTCAAGGTACTTTTATCATTCATTTTAATTTGAGGAAACAGTGGTCACGGCGTTGTAGATGCAGAGGCAAAGTAGGAAAAGTCCGCATTAGATTTGTTGCATGAGAAAAATGCTATTAAGTGGTAGAATGAGGATATCGCCTATTATGTTTATGATACATATCGGTAACACACGATTATCCTTGCTGCTGACTTTGTTAGATGTTTTTTATTCAGAGGGTACTACACTACGTAGCCTTTTAACTATTTAAATGCACGAAATAGCGAAACATTTTAGCACTGAAAAGTTTTTTTCGTGTGAAACTCGTCAGAGTACAAAATCGTCAGAATTGAGATACGTATTTCTTGTAGTTTTATTGTTTTGCACCACCAACAAACTATTTATTTATTTTGCATTAAACTGGTAAGGGTTGATTTGTTTTTGTCAGGGCAGCATTTGAATCCTTTAACATACTGGCTATAACGTCTTTTGCAACAAACTTCTGAAGATTTATTGATCAATCTACTGATTTATATTATTTGTGAGGCAAACTCGGTAAGACAGAAGTGGGAGAGAAAAATTCGTCACACTTTTGACCTGCTAAAGGCTATTCATTTGAATGCATTTGACCTCGTCCCAGGTTACTGGCAGTGCATTAGAACAGCACTTCATTTACGCTTGTGATGAAATGTTATCGAAGCAGCATATGTGGAGTGGAAGGATCGCATTGGGCCTGTAAAAATGATTTAGATAGATGTTTATTGTAGTAAGATAAAGGCGGTTGTTTCCAACATTGCCGTGATTGGATTGTATAACATGATACGGAATGATTCTGAACGTGTTCACGTAACACATATCAGGTCAAGACGTATTCTTAATTTGATTAAAAGACAAAAATGATCTGTAATGTGAAAGGAGCGAGTTACAAATCGTTCCTTATTGTGAAGAGTATGACTGAAAAGTCATTTAATTAGATTTTATTGTTTATTTTTATCTTCATTTTATTATTGGAGTATCTGCCTCAGTCGCGTTAGTGGCCGTAGTGTTACCCAGATTTGTAGTTCGCCATTCATTGATTGACTGACAATTTGTCTTAAAAATTAAGTTAGCAAATGGTAACAAGGGGCGTGGTCAGCCTCTTTTTGAAACGGAAAGGGAGTACAAAGAGTTTCTTTGAAGCCTTTCTTAGAAGTAGGGTGAATACGTTTCCCCCTGACTTATGCTGCTGATTGCAGAATCTTTCTTGTGTGGAGTGAAGCCAACTGTAAGGAAAGTTATTGATGGTTTTTAAAAATGGCGCTTTTGATGGCCGCAAAGGCAGGAATTTCTCTTTTTAATCGATTTAATCGAATAAGACGGCAAGTAATAATGATTGTTGAAGTTTATGCAAACTTGATACATACGACCGATTATTAATAATGTACTATTCTGTGTCCACACCTTCCGTCTCGTCGCTTAAGAGTTTTCATATAGTTTTGTTCGACCATCATTCTTCTGGGTGTTGGCTAAATGAGCACAGATTGTAATTATTGCGAAGGAAAAGTAAGATCTTGATCTAATTATATTAACCTTAACGTTCAAGTAAAAAACCGCAATGAAAAGTATTTACCAAATAATATACGCTTCTCGCTGACCACTTCATATGAATAGGTTACACCTCTGCTGCAGAAGGGGAGTTTGTTTGCTGCTACAAAAGGTTTCAAATTTATTGTAGGCCAACATGCATAGTAGCTATAAATATATGTTTATTGAATCCAGGTATTTTTCCGTTCAATTTGCAGGTACCTACAAATCATATGCGTAGACAACAGGCAGCATAAACTGCTTTCTCTTCATTATCTGAAAATCTACCTTACTTTTTTCGGAATTCATTAAATTTGGACTATACCCTCTTAAGTGAATATTATCCACATTGTTTGAAGGGATACTAGAGAAGAGTGAAAATACCACCGGGTCCCCGGTTCGAATCCCGGTGGTGGCATTTTCACTTTTCACTAGTATCTCTTCACACTTAGTATTTTCAAATCCTCTCTTCTCTGTAATACTTTTTATAATATTATCCACTTTATAACGTCGAACGTCAAATCGAATTAGTTTTACTTAGAAAGTAGATGGATGGTTTTAGAATTTTCGTGTGCTGGGAGATCCATAGGAGATACAAGGTAGTATGAAAGTGAATTAAGTCACTTTTGCTGTGACTCCCACAGGCAAGTATCCTGATATGAGGAGGAGTTGCCGTGGCAGAAGAGTAGGTCGTGAAACAAGATATAAACAGGAATGGACTTTTCCGCGATTTGTTAGGGCAATTTAACCATAGCAGGAAATAAACGAGCCATCAAACCTAGGAAAGGTAGTTTCTTTCGATAATTTAATTCCTAACGCAAAAAAAAAAAATATCTTGAAAGACTTTGTCGTAGGCTTTTGCCGTTTGCATATTATAAAAATATTTCTCTCCCGCTTTTGCTACTTTAACCTAAATTTTCATTCCCTGTGGGATCCTGAGAGAAATTTATGCAGAATGCTTTTGTCTTTTAAAGATGAAAAAATCAGTATTCACTGCAAGGATTCAAATGGTTAAAGCTTTGTAAATATCAGAAACGAAAATATATCTCTCACTGTGGACGCTCGGAATAGAACCGTGCCACATCAAAATTGATAAAAATTGAGTTCAACTCCACTACTAATGTAAGTTTGGCTTTAGAATGTGTGTTACCTGCTTTAAATTTGGTGTCTACTGCGAAAGTAAAACATAGTTTTGTACTTGAATTAATGCAAGCGTACTCCGTACCGTGACTCCGCTCGTTTTCATCAAGATTGTTGGCAATGATAATTGTTTCTTTTGAACGTACTCTGTACCACCAAGTGCCAATGTCACCAGACAGCAGACAGAGTGGGATAGCAAAGCCAACCTTATAACAAAATAGAGATAAATCGTTTTACTATTACAAATAGTAAGGTTTTTGTTAGCCTTGCTCATCCTGCAAGATGACCGAATATTGATCTTACAGTGTCAGCTGCCAGTGACGTGTAGCATGTGGCCGTCTTGTGTAAAAAAGGCCCGCTTTGAAAATCACCGACCCATTTACGACCCCAGTCTTCACCACAGTTAAGGGCCCCATCCAGTCCACTTGAGAGAAATAGGAGAGACCGAAGGTCCATAAACACGTCTGATTGATTGTACCTTGTATTTTGATAGACCAGCCTTGTCGCATTGTGTCACGCTGAATTTCCGCGAAGGGTGCAAGTGGTGGTGGTCTGCTAAGCCACAGTCACTCTAATTAATTGAGTAGGTCACTCAGCTGATCTGGCTGATGAGCGCTCATACGTCGATATGAGCCCATCATCATTTTTCAAGTATAACAATACCATTGTTATATGTGCTGTGAGTTCATCTAGCTTACTTGGGCCACCTGGTTAGATTGCGATGGAAGGATTTGACTGTTTTTTACTTAGAGTAAAGATAATGTTACACATATATGTGACTTCTACTAAACTGAAAGCTGAAGAGACGATTTAACAAGCAATTCATTTTGATTAAAAAGCTGTTCGTCGGTTTTCGTCGAACAAAGTATTTATCAAAAGAAATTGATTGTAGTTTATACTTTTTCTTTTCAGTTTCCTTTTTATAGATAAGTGAAAATTTGTCAGCTATGTTAGTGTCGTTCGAGGCTACACGTTTTCTGTTGAGACTCGTCGTTCAACTGCCGGGTTGCCTTCCGTTTCACAATAAACAATTTTGAACTGCAAGTGCGTATGAAAAGTGAAAGGCATTGTTTATGGGTGAACGTGAAAGGTTTCATTCAGGAGTTGAGTGGGAAAAATATAGACACCCCCCGGACCTAGATGTTTAATTATTTGTTTTTTACTCCCGATGTGTACAGCACTGTTCGATCGTATTTGCAATTAAGGGGTTACATCCGGATTAATTTCGTTTGCATTGTTATAGGGGGACGCACCAGTGAAAGGAGTTCGATTTGATGTTGCCAATAGTAGTGTCTACACCGATGTGGAGCCGACAACCCTTGAGGAAGATCAAGAAGAATCAAGTGAATTATGTGATAAGGAATTAGCGCCACTTGAATGTGCTCCAGTGGACTTGGAAGAAGAGAAATTTTGCGAAACACATGGTTTGGATTATGAATATAGTTCTCAGGACTCCAAAGTTGATGCCGTTGCAGACGTCTCGGCAGGAGGAGATAGTAGCAGTGTTGTGGATGGAAGACCTTTTGCAGCTACAAATGAAGTTCGTTTACAAGTCAAATATCAAGGGGAATTGAAAGACGAGTACGACACTGGGAAAGGGAGTAAAATAGTCGTGCGCACGCTCGAAGATGTATTGCGTTCGGGAGATATGCAGATCAATGAAGAGATACTAACCAACGAATGGCTTGTACTGAATTTAGCGAAAGATGATTGGGTAATCGTTGACTATAATAAAGCTAACGGAGAAATAATTGAAATATTTGATCGATCGGTGGAAGCTATATAAAGAAATAATATCGATTTTTGATGATCTGGTCAAAACAAACCACTTAAGGGGTTATTGCCACTATGACATTCGGTCCATACCAGGGAAGGAAGTCGAGGATCTGCTATTTTCTCCATTCTATCGGATGTTTTAATATGGTGCTATGGAAATTCCGAAGTTTCCTTGCAACTACTTGAGTACGTTGCCGTGGGGCTTTCTTTCTTGTTCAGCGCCATTACGATATCTTCACTAAGCAGAAACTCAAAGCGATTCTTACAACTTCAATTTATAGCTGCAGAAAGGAGAAAGGCAAATTTATTTCTTGAATGCCTATTGTCAGTAAGGATGTATGTATTGTAGAACATTTCAACTTGTCAAAGATACTTCAGTGACACAACTCATTCAAACACTCGGACATTGAATGGATACCATACCACCACACAAGCTTAATTACTAATATTTTCATCAAATATGCCCACACAACAGATTTTATTTATCATTTTACTAGTAAGATGTAAGGGGTGACTTTTATACGGAATATGACACTGTTAGGGCTTTAATGTCGAATTTCGTACGTAAGGTTGTTAATTTTAATTAGAGATCAACCCTAATTGTCCTTTTTTCGTGACACTTTGCGAGAATATTTAGTATTTGTCTTTAGTACATATTTTAGAAGTCACGGTAGGTTTTATTCTTATTGTAATGTTATCGATTCTCGAAACGCGAATTGCACAGCAAATCTACAGAACACACATCCAATCATTATCAACGAAAACATGTATTGTGTTCTCCATCGTTTCATTCATGTCGGATGAGAATACGGTTCTTTCGGGTTACAATAGTCCTCGTTTTCACTTCGTTTGATAGAGAGGCTAGATACGAATGGTAGGGTTGATTTCTTCACAGTCAGCTCCTCTGGTTCTTTGGAGAAAATCAGTGAGTCGTATGCTGGTTCACATAAATGAACGAGTTTAACTTCGGATATCCAGAGTACGAAACTTCACCTTGTTTTAAAAGGTTACGAAGTTCATCAACAGTAAATGAAGATAAGTCGACTGCCTCAGCCATGGTCGCTGTTTATCTGATCTTTTAGCCCTATCATTGAAACTTCAGATGACGTACTTTTGCGATGCTGCGGCCAGATCGAGGCTAAAGTCGCTAGCCTGAAAGAATCAAATTCGAGAGTTTTTTCTCAACAATCATAAATGTTTTTATGGTTCTTGATACCAAGTATTAGTTGCTTGTAAGGTTTGTTTCAGGAGCAGGTAAGCACTTTGGAAAGCAATGAACACCGTTTTATTTGAATGTAGACAACAATGCTTTCTATGATTTGTTTTCTCTTGTTAGAGAGAACTTTGAAATTCCTCCTAAGGCTAGGCCTATTTTTGCTCCCTTCTCCTCTTACACTCAGAGAGGGAATCAATGTTATGGAGGAGCTACTTGGATCAAGTTGTTTTGACGTATCCGTTTGACATGTTATCAATATTTTTTACATGATTATCGAAAGCTAAAGAATTGCATTTTCGAAGAAACAATCTTGCTTTTCTTTCCGGGATACCTATTTGTCTTAATGCCACTCGTGAGGTAATAAATGTATGTGCCGATTACAATGTGTTAAGCTGAGTTAGTGTCCACGAAACGGCAAAATCTCTGCCGAAGTAGCCTGATTCTGTTCTCTGGCCACTAATGTACTTCGTCAGGTCTTATCAGGCAGGAATGATCCCATCTTTATTGGATGTTATGAAGCAAGTAATCATACTTAGTTTGAACTTCAAACTTATCAGCTAAATGTCATATTTTCATCATATGGAGCATCGTGGTAAACTGATAGGGTGGCTTTAACTTCTCTCATCTACAAAAATGACATGAAATTCAGTAAAGCTACAGAATCGGTTGTTTCGCTTTGAAAGAACTCCTATTAAAGCTGGAACTTTTTCCGGTCAATCGGCCCACTTAAGACATACATAGCTTCTCTTCTACGCTTATTTGCAAGGGGGAGGGGTCAAGATTTCATATTTTTAATAAAAGCTTCACCCCTATAGCGTTTCATTTTGACACCTCATGGAGAACTATGCGAAGGTCCAGCTCCCACTTTGATTGGCATTCCTCCATTTATGAAAGGTATCGGATTATTAGGTGTGGTAACGACTATTTCATTGTCCGAACTATCCAGTAAGCGTGTATCGGCTGATTCTGAAACCCGTGCAGCAGAATGTTTGAGTGAAAGCAGAATTTTAGACAATAATTACCCCCTCCCCCAATTTTATTCTGATTCTCTCACCATTTTATTCTCATCCCCTCACTACACAGACGCACAATTTAGAGTATAGTCGTATCATTCCTGGAGGATTATTATTCCCTCAAGTTGAGAAATTTAGTATACGATACTCCACCACTCCGGCTATTGCCCCCACTCCCCTCTCAACTTGGACATTTCAATTTTGTACGTTGTGGTGGTCTTAAGGGTATTTCTTCCATCCTAGGGCAGACTTTGATGATATCTCGTTAAACCTATTTGAAAGTTAGATGCAGCTATATTATTTCATTGACAGAAACTTGCAACAAAAATCAATTTGAATGATTAAAATCATTGTACCACCTAGACAAAGTCACGACAAGACTTGCTTTATGTCTTGTGGTTCTGATAGGTGTTTTTAATTATTGATATTGTATAATACTACCCAATATATTCCAAACGACATTAAAATGGTACCACGATTGACCCCATTCATTGTGAAACAATTAAAGGGACCAGTGCTACTTGTGGTAAATGAAAACGATCAATGTATTATCAGATATACCACTGAAATAGTAGGCCCACAAGGTTTAGTAGTACTGGCAACTAGTGTCAGATGATGTGGGATTATCGTCTGCACTTGTCTTGAGTTGTCATATTCAAATCAATACCTCTCTACAACAGACAATTCAAAACCTGATAAGACCCACCATTCGTGTTTGTTAATGATAAACTTTTTAACTCCATTGATTTCAGTCGTCAAATTTTTATAATGCCTACTCTGCTTCGAAGATTGGTTCCTGCGACAGTTGTAACTGTAGGTCCATATTCAGGAGTATTCTCTCTCCTGGTGAAGCCGTATGTCTTGGCCGAAGCTATAGTTAATTATTGCGAGTTTATCGTTGAAAAAGCCAGTTGCATCTCAAATTGGGTAGCCATTCAATTAGGGATGGCAGTCCTTTTCCCACAAAAATCCGCAGACACGGAAAAATGTTCACAAGCTAAGTATTGGTGTAGTTTGCATCGATTTAAATACGAAATTATGGAGCAACATTTAACTGTTTTAGGGAATACTAGAGTGGGCATAGCGCTATTACTGTTTAACATAGCGAGTAAGATCTAAAGTAAGTGAAACGCAGTAGTATTGGCCACGGTTACACATTTGCTGAAGTTCAGTGTAACCAGTAATGAAATGCATTGTTTTGGTTACACATTTACTGGAAATACATTAGTTAGCATTATGACAACAAGTAAATATTTCAGATAATTTGACGTTCTCATTTCTCAGCTCGACGAATATTGCAGTTCTCGAGGCCAAGCTACACTCTTCGATGAAGGAGTTCAAGAGATAGGTTTTCGGAGGAAGAGTGTGACGTCACAATTTTTAAAATGTTTGAATCATGGAAAAACCCCTTAATTTTCATCTTTCCCTATTAGTAAGAACGTCAATATCCAAAATTGAGAGTGTTGCCCTTTCCCAAGACCGAGATGTCAGCTTTCAAAGTTTTAAATCTCTCTAACAAAACCTTATTATTTGATGCTAGATCCTAACTTGAGGATCCAAGGAATTTTAGCTGAGTTTTGACCAGAGGCTTTTGAAATTAAAACGCCTCTACTTTCAACACTATGTACTTTCAACACTACAGGTCTGTCACTTAGGGAAAAAGCCTATTCCACGGTTGACTTAAGATATCTGGAGTCACATCTTACTATTTCCAAAGCTTGTGATTTGTGACGTCGTCACTTGCCCTCCGCATTGTGTTCGCTCTTTCGTCGAGAATGGAGTTTTAAGCCAGTGTTTCTTTGTGAGACCTACCTTCCTTTGCGAGATCAAGGCATCTGTAAAACATGCGTTGTAAGATTTCTTGCTGTTTAACTGTTTCGAGTATTCGCTTGTATTATCCGAGTAATTGAAAGTACCATTCGAAACACAGTATCTTTAGTACGTATGGTTGCCCGACCATCACATACTGACGCATGTCAGATTTCAGGATGGGGAAAACAATCAAATGTTGAATTCCTTTCAGAAGTTATATTATTTGAAAATTATTTAATTTTTAAGCCTGTTCATATTTTCCGAGTTGATATCACGTACAAATGCGACGGTGGGTCTCATCGTTAACAATGGCGTACCACTCGTGTTGCTCAGAGAGATGTTTGATTCGGGCTGTCTGTTCTACGTTTTAAGCTTATTGAGTGCTATCGTCGATTTTCTGGTTACTAATCTGCCCTACTTTTTTGTTTTTTAAGTGACAAGAACTCGGGGTTCGATTTCATAAAGTGCAGACGTATGTTTAAGTAATAAGGCTATATTTAAAGAGTAGGCGATTGATACTTTTTAGTAATCCATTGAATTAGAGATAATGATTTCACTTCAACGCAACGATGTACATTTTGCTGTTGTCGTAAGGGGAGACTGTCATAGATTTTATACGTTTTAGACAATTTTTGGTTAATGGGTGGGAAACTTCAGTTTCCCGTTTACAATAGGAATGATGTATTTCTGGATTTAATTTCAATTCGTTCACTTTCATGTACATGCAGTAACCCTTACGGTGTTAGAGATGTTTATATGTATTTTTATTTATGGCCCATGTGTCCAGGTAGATATGACAAGCATGGGCGTTTGGAAGATACATGTTCATCAGTTGGAGGAAGTAAGCTGTTATTGTTAATTTCCGGTAGACTACATTATTTCAGGTGGAACTCGGAACTTAGCCACTGTCAAGTTATCAAGATAACTGGTTGTCATACGCGATCACGGGTAGTCTTAATTCGGTAAAAGTACTCCGTAATTATAGTTTTTGCCGTGGTAGAGATAGACACGATTTGATTGGGGTTATCCAGTTGCTCTGATTTCCCCAACGTGTGCTCTAAACCTTGTTGGTTCCGGATTCGGTGTTCTAACCAGTTGCGACGTAACCTATATTTTTGGCTGCGCTTATGTCGAGTTGAAGTTATATTGCATCTGATGGTACCATCGCCGTTCTACAAAGGCTTTGACCAGGAGTAGTTTCAAGGGCGGACGGTTAGGAATGGCGAGGGGGAGCGTTCCTCCCATAATAATAGTAGTAGACCATCGACTCTGTATTTCTCTTGATATTTAACTAACCGCTTTCCAATCTTTTTGAAATTTCCTGACATTTCCTGAAAAATCTATTTGTAATTTGCTAATGATGACACAGTAGATAACGACTGTGAAGACGCAGCGAGAAGACAACGTAAATCACCTGTGGACAAGAACACCTCAAAACTAAGTATTTTTGCCAAAAAGTATGTAAAAAAGCTCCTGGTACTCAGTTCTTTGTTGCTTATCCTTTAAACAGAAGCGTATTTTCAGTTTGTAGTCAACGGTATTACAGCAATGAGTTTTCGAACGCTGTTTACGTACTTGCCAACTTCCGCCTGCGATGAGACATCATTGGCTCTACTTTCAACAGCAAGCATATATTTCGATAGCAGATAATATTTCTCTTCTTCAAAGTATCGGCTTACCTTTCGTCTCACCTTCCACACCATTTCAAGTGAAAATACACTCCGCTGTCTTTCTGTTTCTGTTCTTCCAATGCGCCAATGGCAGCAGAGTTGAAGTTTTTCAACTTCACGCGTTGAGAAAGAAGGCCTGGACAGCAAGTCAAATGCGTCAGATAGCACTAACCTATTTAGGCAGCTTTTGGTGTGAAATCACCTTACTGTATTTAAATACCATTGGAAGAGGCTGGAAGAGTTACCATGCTGATAGGACAGTCAGGTAACCGTGAGCTGCAGTTGCTTCGTTTAGAGGCAGATTGTGATCTTTATGCATGCATTTCATGCAGGTACGTAGAGGTAGTGGGCACTAGAAGGTTATAAAATCAGCTTCTAAATGTTTATAGAACTGATCATGGAATCTGTATCCAATGCCGATAAATTCTGATGGTGGTCATGGAAGTAAAGAGACGTGGTAAATATATGTAACAGTCTTAATATCAAGCTATTATGTAGTGGCCCGAACTTGAGAGACTGTTAAGTGATGCTTGATATTTCAAAGACATTTAATAGGGAGTGTGACATTGGTTTCGGGAAAATTCAGACATTCGCTGCTCCCTCGTCCCCCGATAGGTGCCTTCTATCGGGATAAAAACGTTTTGATAGGTGGTCAAGGCATGCAGTACGTGTTATCAAATATTACGTCATTTCATTCAGATGTACGAGTATTTCATAATTTTATTAGACATTATTTTACACAGACAGTCTACGTTGCGATTTTAATAGTTTGAAAAATGTTTATGTAATAAGGAAGTTGTAGCGGACTTGTAAAGACGTCAAAATATCATTTTGTGCCTTGTAGTTCTTTTGTTTCAAACAAGTTGTTGTGCATTCGCTACATTGATTCTTCCTCCTTGGAGGACAATTATTACACTGGAAAACAGTTTTGCTTGGGTAAAATTTTGTTTAGTCTTCAAGCTATGTTATATTCAAAATGTTGTCATCTCGTAGTTTATATTTTTCTAGTAAAAGGTTTCCTGGGGCATGGAAGGTATCTCGAGATGAGATGGGCTACCGAAACGGGTGCATGGAGAGACAGTTGTTTGGCCGTTGTTAACTTGAACAAGAATGGCGGGGAACAAGGCAGGAAGAGAAGGGTACTACGTTTTTGGACGCGTTTACTCACTTTGCCTTATTGACAGTAGTGCCATCACGGCAGTCTTCTGGTTTGTAGATCACTAGACAGATCACTTAAGATTTTTCACCCTAATATTTAATAGCTGTCCGGCTCCCGCGCCTCCAGTGTATTCGTGGGATTCTTCCCTCATAAAGTCGAATGAAACTTTACCCGTTGAAGGTTAACTATTAACAGAACTTGTATGTCTGTTGACATTTTACTTGCCCTTTGTGAGTTAAACGTTTAGTGGTTTCTTGCAGTTTGTTTCTAAAAGCATGGCCGTAGTTCGTATGTAGCTGGTTTTAAAGGGGTGCCATGAAAGAAGCCGGCTGCAGTTTAGCACGTTACTGTTGTCAAGATCTGTAGGGCTTGTAGGATCTTGGCTGTGAAAAAATATTTCATATGCAACACCTTCTGTTGTTATATCCGCAACAACACTTCAAATACAGAAATTGGTATCAACAGCATACCGTAAATATTCAGTTAAGCCCTCAGTGCTTATTTTCACAGTTTTATGGATGAGGGTTATTTGAGAGGGCTTATGAAGTTGGTAACGTGTAAAATGTGATGTAAAAATGGTTTCAGTGACATCAACACTATTACGTACAACTGCTCATAGGGAGTCGAAGATAACAAGGAAAATGCTAGAAACTACAGCAAAACGCAACAAAGCTGTTCAACGCACCTTTTTACGCTGTTTTTACCTCTCGACGTCAAATATTTCGATAGATTTGCCTCCATAGGGACTTTAGTTGTGAAAGAACTTGACTGCTGTGGCTTTGCTGGAAGGTTCGGGATTAATGGACTATTTACTATCTACGTGTAAATTGTAGGACTTCGGACCTGTGATGCGAAGCGGCTATTTGAAAGTCAAAGAGAGAAATAAGAGGATGCATGATACCTCATTTCAGAGTAAGGGTTCTCAAGACATATTTGTGAGGAACGAAAGTGCTTCAAAAAACACAATGTTTTTTTATATACCATAGCTACGATGTAGTGTTTCCTGAGCGTCCATTCCTGCTTTAGATAACAGTAGAAACCCACTTGTATTTTTTGTACGGCATCCCTGTTAGTCCACGTAGTTTGTGATACGGTTGTCTTACAGACAATTTAAAAAGTGCATGCTCGCAATTTTCGGACTTTTTTAGTACTCTGCATGCCTTATGACTTACAAACCCCCGTCCGTGTTGCGTTCATTTTCTCAATGAATAGAGAAGGAATGGAAAGAAAGATACAACGACGAGGAAACTAATAGTTCCAGATATCATCAAGATCAAGATCCAGGCTGCATCATCAAGACATACGTATCTTTATAGTTATAGTTATATCAATTACGTCTGTACAACAAATTCTGCAAGCGCACACATCTGAATTTGGTGACGTTTTTGGTATTATTTGTTTACATGGTATTTGTTATAGAAAACTGTGACGCCCTATAAAGATTCTATCTGAATACAGTGGCTAGATTTATGACTCCTGATAGCCGAATATAAACTACGAGCTTTGAAGATTAACCAAAAATTTAAAGAGGTTTGCTTAGTCATTTATATCTTTTATATTTTTTGCCATTGTTTGCGTTCCCTGTAGCTCTCTCCTTCCAGAGCAAACGTACTTTTGAACGGCCTTAGCTGGTGTCAGTTGTAAGGATTGTAATAAAACGTTTGTCATTGTGATAAACACATGCCCTATCAATATGCGTACAACAGTTTTTGTTAATGGTGCATCCCCCTGTGTATGTAAAAATCGAATGGTTATATTATTAGAGGCAGTGTAAGATATGACAACTATTCAAGGAAGACGACTAAACTTCATGGCCGAACATCGCTCAAAACTCGTACAAGACAACAGGAAGGGGGTTACGCAAGTCTACAACACATATGTCGAGTTTTTACATCAAAATGCCTACATTATTCTCCCAGGTGTTAAGACCAAGGAACTAGAATTTACAACGACGTCTTCTGTAGGGCTTACACACACGGAGGTTTCTTTACAGATTGGAAACACAGTAGCCAGAAAATGAGGTGTCTAATCAGGATCGAGAGGTTTGTTTGATTGGTATTTCATTAAGCCGGATCTCCACTAGGCGGAAAGTCACGATAGCCGCCACATTTTCCGCCGCTATCCATTTTATTGTGCAAGATCGTTGTAGCCGCGGCGGAAAATGTAGCGAGTCGAAAAGTAGAACTCGTGTCTACTTCTCGATGGCAGCCGATGAAAACAACCAATCAAATCGCGAGAAAATGTAAACAGGTTTTTCACAGCCATACCTCTCCCTGCCGGGAAGATCCTAGCTGGGGCAAAAACTAACGATTCAGACTTTATTACTCTGTACGACATATCTGAAGTAAAATGAAATCATACGTGTTCCTCTCACTTTAGTGTGAACTTGATGAAGTCATCGTGGCGTATGTTGTCGATGACCCTTAACATGTAGGCATACAGGAATTATCGGTAGTCTGCTGCGCTAAACTGCATATTAAGCTTAGAATGGACGATACCATTATGTAGCATAGGCCTACCTTATCAGATTGAAACGATATAATTTTGAGCTGGAAATATGGTACAATCACCACGGATGGTTAAAAGGTGTGATGACAAAGTCGCATGATGATCAGATTCGTCAAGTACAATGATATTAACAATCTTAAGACTCATGTGATAGTGTCGACTGCATGTTCAAATAACTACTTTCCAAGACACTTCGATTCTTTGCCTTTCGCTGTACGCATTCGTCAGGTAAACTTTTAAGCCTGCTCTCGTTTTTCATAAATTGGTCGTACTAAGAAGCCACTTCTAAGCTGTGTCCTATTTCCTTTCTGCTTTAATACGTGTCGATATAAAATACCGATACGAAGAAGCAAGTAGCACAGAACACGTCTCAGAATGTCATCCATGTCTAGATTTTTTGTATCGTTTGCCTCTCGCTACTTTCTTACTGCACGAAAAGTAGCGGTGGGAAATGTAGCATCGAAAAAGCGTGGTAGCGGCTACCTATTCCGTCTATTGGGGATCCGGCTTTACTTACAAAAATAGTCTGGCTAGAGTAGCCATGTTCAAAGCCACTGCCAGAAAATGCAATCCATTGTTTCATTTTGTACTTCCGACTATTACTTGTTCAATCAAATAATAGACATTGTTGGGATGGCATATCTACCATCTTAATATCAGTTGATGAAAGGGGCCATTGATGCATGCCCCATAGAAATTATTCGTATTACTAACTGGAAGTAATGTGTGAGTGTCAGATCTGTAGTAACTAAGATTAAATTGCTCTAGTAATCCACTATTTCGTGCATCTCGTCATGCGACTCACCAACGGTAATGCGATAGTTCAAACAATGTCAGCAACTTTTGAGCCAATACACTGTTCCAGATTTAAACTTTGGCCGTCAAGTCCTTCAAAGTTTGTAAACAAACAAGGGCGAAACATTCCAACATTCTCTCAGCCAAATTTTGAGGGGCCTAGTTTGTTTAGATCTACCTTAACAGCATTTCTCCGGATAATTAACTGAAGCAATGCTCTTTGAAGGTTGAAGTTTTCTAACTCGCACTTTCCCCCTTAATGCATCTCTTGTCATTCATAACTGTGGTATTAGAATGCTTATGCAGCATATGAGTGAATTTAACTGCGTTGTCAACCTGCGTCGGTTTTAAAACGGTTTTACAAGATTTTGAAGCTCAACTGCACCTTACGTGAGAGCTTTAAAAGACATCTTTTTCACGTGGCTATGGACGTCACAGAATGACACAAAATGATGCAATACGAGGATATAATTATTTTGATCTCATCAGCTTTCGGTTTATCCCAGAGCTTATGTACAGGTAATCATCTTTTTCCCGAAGTGTGCTTTCCCTCCTTTTTTCTAAGCATGTAAATTTGCTCGCTGTTGATTGTTAGTCTATGTTTATGAGCAAGATGAGCAGTTTGTCGAAGAATCCTCGCCCAGCCTTCCGCGACTGCGGTTCTTTATAGTACGTGTATGAGAGAAGGACGATCTACAACACCATTCCTTTAACTGTATTCCAAAGCAATCTATTAACTATTCCACAATCATGACAGTACCAACACCACGCTACATCATATTGTACACAACAACCAAACGTAACTTATTTCACTAAATCGAATTGGATTGTACAGAATTCAGATGGTCAACAGTATATATATACACTCACTAATTTACATATTTCTCCTAGAGGACGTGACTACATTTCATTCAATATCATCAATTTAAATATAAGACCTTGTGATCCGCCATTACGACGCACATTACACAAATTGGTAAGCACCTTCAGGAAATCACTTAACTCGAAATACGTAACAACAGCAAATGACCTTTATATGATATGACATGTGATACGTTTATGGTAAGAATCTACGTCGCACTTTTTCATCAGAGGTTCACACAACAGATCTTTTTTGTAACAGTCGAGGCATGTAGACGAGGAGGAAACGCCATTCTAGTAAAAGCCCCGTCCTTAATTTAACTTAGTGGCAAACCGTACCTCTGATTCTGCAACTTAAATTTCTTTGACCAAACTCAATTTGAGACGAACCTACTAACCCCAATATCTAACTGGTATTTCCTGAATCTTCCTTATTTTCACGGTAGGCAAAAAAAATCAAGCTAATTCATCGTAAGATGGCCATTTGGTTTAACATGATGATCATGGGTCCTACTTTTTCTGAACTGCTCTCCCTCTCGTGTGGTTTGATACGTTTTTCATCATGTTTAAAGACCGTGCCAGTATGAGACAGATCACTAGTTATCGGGAAACCGATATGTGTAATTTTATGAATGAACAAGGTGCCTTATAGTCAACGCCAGAAATAGAACTTGTCATATTTGAATAACAGCATGCCTGTCAAAGATGCAATTAACGTTTGAAACATCTCGTATAGCATCCTCCCCAAAGATTCCCTGCAGCTTCTCCAAGAAAAATTTCTTCCAAGTAGACCTATAATTTTTACCGCTTTACATTCTCCGACCATTTGTAAATTGGCTCAGGGGAACAGAGAAATTCTCAAAGGACATAAGACTTGCTTTATGGCCAGTTAAGGTAAATACACTCTCCCTCATCACTCAATATGTTGATTGCCTAGACTCTTACTCGGGCCAGAGATCTGAGCCTTAGTTTTGTATTCGAGGTCTTAAATACGGCATAGAAACTCTTCTTTTGTCTCGCTGCACCTTTTTGAGATCCTACTGCTCATTTATCTACTCAGCTGGTAATTGATCTCCGCTACCCAACGCACAAAGTAAGGTCAGACTTATTCCATCTTTAAAATGAGTAGGCCTACCAGTCGTTGTTCATCAATTCATATGGTGCATTCTCAAATCAAAACGGTCCTATGATGGGTCATAAAATATTGCGGTCGGTTTAGAGGTGTCCTTCTTCTATCGTTTCTCAAAAGTTGTGGCTTTGTCGTTCTGGAAACACCTTTCTGAAATCAACTGAGCACTAAGTGTGCTATGGTATTCATTATCAATAGGGCAATTCAAAAATGATTTTAATGATACTTCCCTCTTGGTTATGCAAGTAAAACAACCATTCCTTTCAAGTCTCTCTTGTCTCCGGGCAGTAGTCCATTCATACATCGTTTAATAACTTTCTACAGGCCTTGCAGTACACCTATTTACTTCCGATTTCACTCTTAAAGCAACCTCTTAATCATTGCAATGAAAACTGTCAAGTATATGCAATATTTATATGGTTAGCAGCGAACAGAAATATATGTTATTGCTTTTGGTGTTTTCTTATAAAGAACTAAGAGGACCTGCTCGTACCTACTTGCGTTATAATTTCCTGTTGCAGAGAACCCCCTGATCCAACTGCTTCATGCTCATTTCATTTGCTGCATTGTACTCATCCTTTAATAATTCTATTTTGAAACTTCCTCGTTATAATATATCTGAAACTTTGTAGAAAGAATTATTGCCACTGTTTTCTAGCAGGAAAAAGTCTTTAATTTTGCTGCTATCATTATATGATCTTTTGTTATTTATGTTATCTAACTGTCTCATGACACTGCTGACGTATTGTCAGCACAGACAATGTAAGATTTTTCATGAGTGAATGTTACATAAAATTCTAAACCCAGAATGTGCACCTCGATACTTTGCCACTACTCCCGGAGCTGTGTATGATGGCACTGAGGAGCTTTATCTGCTGCTCATCCGCATTAGTGGCACAAATAAGTCTTTCGTCTGTGCTGGAGTGCCCCTTTTGATGAGCTTTGACACTAGAGGGTTTATATCAAGTGATAGACACCCTTTTTTATGATGAAGAGCCTCCATTACCACGACCTCAGCACTTGCCACCACTAGTATTCAAGCAATAACAACAGCACCTTTTCCAGCTTCAATGAGGTTTTTTTATCCCTGACACGTTGACATTTCTACTCTAACTTTTTCTTGACTGCGGGCAGTTATCGCGCATATAAAGGAATATGACGTCCAGTCAGTTCTGTCCAGGATTCAAACTAGCAGATGTTGAAGGTTACTCACTATCATTTAATTCAATTTCCCTATTCTTAGAACACTTCATTGCTCTCTTCACATGGATAGCAGTGGCAGACCTGCCGATTCTCAAGGTTTTATCTTTCTTTTCTCACGACAAGTCTCCTCAATCTTAGTTGTGATATTAAATATATACAAATATTAGCTGTAATATGAAAAAAATAAAAAGTTAATGGAAGTTAGTGACATACACTGATAAAGTAATAAGGGAATAAAGCAGAGCTTTACACTGTTACATTTGTACTTGTGTTTACCACTTTTCTTCCAAAAGTTTGACTTGTTCCTACGCCTCCGCTAGTAATTTCATGCAGCGGCTATGTTAAACATTAACCGAACCTCGATCCCATGCCGAGTATCGAGTTCACGCGCAGCGCGGGAAAAACAAAATAGAATCTCACTTTTTTTTGTAGAATCTCCAGATATTTTTTCATGGGTATCCAGATTTTCCTTTGTCAAGGGTTGGCAGGTCTACAGTGGCATGAGTCAAGTGGCAGTTCATGTGACATTGAATTTTTATTCACCATGATATAAGCAACCTCTAATTCGTGCGAATAGCTGATTCGAACAAGAAGGATTTACCAGTTTCCATGTCAACACTCCAACACTCTATCGATAGATGCATTGTGATATGTACCCCTAAAAATAAAGTCTCAGATTACAGTTTTTGTTATTGAGGTATTATTTCAGTAAACTGCAAGTTCACAGATCACGAAGAACATAATTAAATAATCCAAAGCCTATCCATGAAATGTATTCAAATTCTTTTGTGAAAGACATAATATATCAAGCGTCGATGTATAAAGTGTCAATTTGGTTTGTTCGCCTGAAAATAAAATAAATTAGTTTTGGTAAATATATACTTGTTGTTTTTTCTTCATAACCCTCTAATATTCAAGGTTTTTAAAAAATATTGTTACACCAGATGGCGTTAATCAGACAAAAATTTCCCATCTTTAAATGCCTCTTAAATGTGTGAATTATTATGGATATATTTACAGGTCAGATTTTGAGTTATCGATATTTACTGTTACCCATCTTCAAACTTTAATTTCTATCCTCCCACATCGATTTGTTTGTGGCATCATACAGTTCCAGATAGACTTAAAACGATGCAGTTACCAAGGCTACGCATACAGTAGGGATTTCTAGGTCAAGAATTATATTTGGGGATATTGTTATTGTCTTTCCAGAGGCAAACGGATCGGAACAGAATTGCAAAGGTTTGAGGCAATGCAGGTTGACAATTTGTGCTTTGAGAATTGTCAGACGAAAACAATTTTTTAAGTGAAAAAACTGTTTCGCTATGTGGTATTATGTTGATGTTCTGCACCATACCCAAACAAAGAAGTACATGGTAAGTGCGTAGAGACGTTGATAAGATTTTATGCCGATTTGCTTGCCAATAACAAAAATTGTTTTATCATCGCATACATTTAGTTACAGAGATAATACAAAGCCTCGTATTAGCGTAGATGTCATACGTAAAACTTAATTATGTAAAACCATGAGAATCCATGTAAAACCATACAGAGAAGTATATGCACCGAAGTGTACCTACATCGATGATATCACATGCGAAACCTCGTAAACACAGTGATTTCATTTTATGAGAAATCTTGTATTGGTATAAACAGAATTGCATAAGCAGTTATGTAAGAATGTTCTACTCGAAATCTCGTGTATTCAGGAACGGTGGTAGTATAAGGAAAACGTCAAGTTGATGCAGATGGCATTGTATGCGAAGATTGGTCTTGAAGTAAGTGATATCATATGTGCAGCCCCGTATTGGCATTGATAAAATAGATAAGTACAGACTTAAATGATATTATATCCTAAACATCTCCTAGATATCTTTGGTATTATAAGTTTGAATAGATCCTAGGGAAACACAAGAGTATGTGACCCAGGTTTAAAACATGATCTATTACTCTAGTCGCCAAGTTATCTCCCAATACTCCAACGGAGGACATCGACATCTACCCCTGCGCAAGTTTGGAGACTAGCCTCTCTGCTCCATGTGACTTGATCATGGAAGAACTGCCACCCGGCTAATCACGCTGTCCACAAGCTATTGAAAGCTGAAAAGTATTGTCGAGGAGAGAGGATTAAAATATGATTTAATGAAAAAATCAAAATTTAAAATTTAAATTTAGAAAATGAAAAGTTTGAATTGATACTAGAGAAACCGAAAAGTATGTCATCAACGCGATTCGAACCCATGACCCGCGCATTTGCGGCGCGCTCTACCATCTGAGGTAGGTGACACCCGTTGTTAATATGATCTAGTTACCACATTATGTAATCTCAATTAGCTTCAGTGAAGCAGGCATCCTAGTGCTAGTTGCAGCTACAGAAGTCGATTCTCAAAATGTATGGAAGAAAATAGAAGAAATTCGTAAGGGGAAGATAATAGCGAAAGATTTAATGAAAGAAAAACGCCCTTTAACGCATGGTAATGGTGAAGCAAGATGTACCAATGCACAACAACACAGAGGATGAACGTAGAAATAAAGCAGATCTACCTTTTTGTATACTTTGCTAATGTGATAATGTCTGATGGAAAGGGTAACTAAGTGACAAATATGATGGTGCTGGTAAAACGTGACATGCCATGGTTAAAAGACTTCTCAAAATCAAGAAAAGATTGAGTTTCCTCTACGTAGCTCGATCGATGTGAACAGAGGATACTTAGCAGAACATGTTACTAATTCTGATAGGCTTTAGAAGTGGATTTGTTATAAGAAATGCTCAGAACGTATTGGAGACATCTAAGAAGCAAGAAATGAGTTGAGGGAAGTTTATGTCTAAGACAAAGAATCTTGCTGTCAACCTTACAAATGTCGGTACTAAAATCCCGGAGGTGTACCAAGTAGGAACACATGTAAATTCACACGTATTAGCCCACATAATTTAGCCAAAAAAAAATCTGTGGGCAAATTGAAGCTGAGATTCATGTGCACCATTTGGAACTAAACTGACACTGTTATACATAAGCAGAGTATTATTGGGGCAATGATTGTCAATGCCACACAAGAGAGCACAAAGAAGTTGAAGACATCCCAACTGAAGCATAAACTTTCATTGATACTACTAGATACTACAAATAAGTTCTTTGAAATAACTTCCTGACGGGGCGAACTACGAGCGTAAAATTACAAGAAAAGTCGTAATGGCGTCGTGGGAATTTTCCGCGACAATTTCGCTAGGAAATTCTTGTTCATCGCGGTCATATGCAATTAAGACATGCAGAGGCAAATAACCGGCAACTAGAATCTAGAAGCTTTTCTTGGTCAAAATGGTTAGCCTGTTTCTGTCTCCTCACATTATGCAGTACCAGAATATATCTCATATCGTCATTGTCATTGCAAGTTTACTTTATACATCTATTAAAATGAATAAATGTAGGCAGTGGTGGCTGGTGCTTTTAGTCAAAGAGGGGGCAAACCATAATCACAACAGACCACACCCCTCTAAAATTAAAATTTTGTATCTAGACAATTACTTTCCCTTGCGTGCTACTCATATTGCAGTCTTTAGAAAATCCTAATACTTTATTATGTTTAACCTAGTATAAGCTTCTGTTTTGAAATAACCCAGGAGTCGTGTAAAACATAGTGGCCTAAATCAATTGGTAGACTGGTTCCATGACAGTAGAAGTTTTAACAAGGACTTAACTGAATAGGAACTATCAATGGCCTCAGAATCATCCAGATGCACAAAATCATCACACTTTCTAAGTATATCCATGACCAAGTTCTATCCTCGCTTGGGGAAATCTAATAATAATAATTTGGATGTTACCATACTGCAATAAACTGAAGGTGGATCCTTGTGCGATGGGAATTTTAAATTTTAGCGTGTGTTTTTCTGTGTTAAAGATTAAAAATATATTTTCAGTGAGTACTGTTTGGTGTGTAATTTAAAGCTCTGGCCATTTTAATAGCATTTTGACATTATTTGTTTTATTGTTTTATTGTTTTATTGTTTTATTGTACTTGATCATTTTATATTACCTCTTAACTGATTGGGCATGTGTATAGAAATAATTTATTAAGAATGGATACATAGTTTAATTTGTTATGGATTAATATCTTCTAAATAGAAAAACATAGGCAACACATCCCTCCTAAGAATTGCTCTTCTCGCATGTAGAAACTCCTGTGAAGTTCCTAATCTCTTTCTGTCTTGACGCCACAAAAACCAAGCTCAGCTATGCTTCCAGTAGTATTCTACCACTGTACTTGGAAACCAGCCCTAAAGGATAACATACGCGTTTTCATGTGCTATATTTACAAGCAAGGTTTTAAGGTATGCAATACAAAAACATGCTGCATGAGACTTGGCAAAAGCCTTTTCAACATTGATTAGACTGACCAATTGTTAACCTACTCAGAGGGCCTTTCGATCACCAATTTCTCTTCCACTGTCAATGACGAAAATGACGAGACGTCAGAGTTTCTTCTATGAGAAAGGAGAATTTGGCAAACAAGAGGAAAAATGATCGGTCGAAGTAAAATATCCTAGTCATTGACAACAACTGACCTTAAATGCATCGACTGTGCGGTTTAGACGATAGGAAAATGTCAACTGTGATGATAACAGGAGACAGTAATTACTTTTTGGTGTAAGAAAACGGAATAACAGTCATTCAAGAGTGTAATTGCAGAAATAGAGTTGGGTCATGACTACCTATGACAATGGACATGCTGACATTTACTTGATGATTTCATATCGACCTTGAACCTGTCTTCCCTAAAGGTCTTGAAAGTATCACAGACAAAATGTAAACAAAATTGTTGTCTTTTACAATAACGATACAATTTTGATTGTGACAGAAATTTTTGTTTGTGTTAGGGATACGAACAGAAAAGTCATGCAGAGATACATGTAACGAAATAGCGCTACTGTTAAAATATCATAAAAGCGTGGGGTGAAAAGGTGTTTGTAACGATCAGATCCGCTAGTTGTTATTTAAAAATTACTTGTCTGCGAAGAATTAGATCAACATACAGCGGTTCGCAAGACATAAAATGTTGAGAAACGCTGCTGTAGAGACCCATTGTACGATTTGCCCCCTTTACAAACGTATCATTGGAAGAAGATGCTTACACTTACACTTGTTTTTAGTCTTTTGCAGTTAACAGCTCCACAGCTACGTCCAGTACGATGCAATTGACAGGAAGAATTACTTGGCAGTTTCGATCCCTAATCCTTGACTGCTCTTCTGTAGTGGTGTGGCCTTTCGTTTTAGAAGTGGTAACGTTGTATTAGTGTTACCTGCTTATTTCTCCGGCCAGATCTCGCTATCACTATTCAGCCATATCAGTGTGATACTTTTTCTGCTGCTTCCTGCAGCTCATGGCAGAGACTCCTTGATTCAGTGCTTGTACAGCAGAAGAAGAAGCAAAAGATGTTTACTTATTTTCGGTATATGTGTCCTCGGGCACCAACGGCCAAGTGCTAGCACTCTGCCTTCCATTATTTCTCCTAAATTCATGCATAAAGACTTCTCCATTTTCTTTCTTTTGCAGCTTCCAAGTTATCTTCGTAAAGTAACGTAAATTCTAGTGTGAAGTTCTTATTCTTATCCTCGCTCCACAACACAATGTCGGGTCGTTGGCTCGTTTGTACAAGCGAAACATTAAGAACTTTGTAAGATGTAAGGCCAATTTACAGTTGCCACTCTCTCTCGTTGCTGATTACTGTAATTGGATTGCTCTGACCAAGCATGTACTTACTTCTTTGTCAAACTTCATCTTTTCAACGCTAGAGAGTTCACCATTGCTGAAATTCATGATCTTCTACTTTCAGCAGGCTCTCTGTTATAGCAGGCAACTAGTTGTGTTCCCACCATTTACATCGTCTCAACGTGAGTTCTCAATAGGACAGGATTTACCATACTGTTCTTTTTATCGCACATTTACATTTTTCATTGTCGTCTACTTACCTGTAAACAAGATTGGCAGATAACAACGAAGTACCATATGTCCATTTTACCCAGTAGGATGTCCTTGCGCTCTCCCAGGTCCGCATCTCCTTCCATCCAACTTTCCGATCTTCTTCATACTCCTCCATCCTTACGAATTTCCCTTGCTGAATTCATTTTACTTGGTGTAGGTATCGGTTCTCTTGTACCTGTTTTGAAGTCTCCCTCACCACTACATCTCTCTTTTCCCGAGCGCTACTCACACAAATAGATCTAAGGATTTTTTTCCCAAAACCTTCTCTCGTCTTTTAAACAACTCCAACGACATCTGCATGTCTCAAGATGTTGATTTATTATCTGCTGCTTCTTCCGCTTTCCATTTGCTCCCAGTCCGTAATTCAGGTGGGTCATCTTTGACCTTATTATTATTGGAGAACCATATGAGTTTAGATTTAACAGTTATATCATCCATGAACGCTTATAGAGATGCCCCTCTATGATGTTGTAACATTTCGTCTATTTTAAGATCATTTAAAATCATACCAGTACAAACAAGATAGTAGATACTAAATTCTAATCGCTATCAATCTGTTGTGAAACTCTCCGTGGTGAATCGCATCTTGAATCTTTGATATTACTTCATGATCATACTTTTTGGAGCCTAAAAGAACCCCATTGCTATCTTTATCAGCTTATGAGGTACTTAGTCGTATGTAATAGCAAGGTCGTCCAACACCATTGTTATACCTCCATTTCTTGCTGGATACTATCCCATATTGCATTCGCATGTTCAGTGCCCCTCACATTCCTGGAATTCTGGCTTTCTACACAGATTCGTTGATGTTCCCCTCTTCTGCACCTAGCTAATGATTTAGCTGTTTGCTATACGCCAAAACCTCATTTTGACATCAATATTCGAAAATGAAGTCACCCACTCACACTCACTAATACTAGAGCACCGTGCGGTGCGTAGAGCCAACTTGAAACACAAATGCTCGCCAGTGCTGACGATCGGCAGCGAGCTGCTCCG
>JAAAKL020002073.1:0-27668 GCA_010016065.2 Carybdea cf. marsupialis auct. non (Linnaeus, 1758)
ATAATCATCATCATCGTCATTATCGTGATTGTGATTGTCATCATCATCGTCATTGTCATCGTCACAATCATCATCATCATCATCACAATCATCATCACCATCATCACCATCATCACCATCATCATCACTAGCATCATACTCCCCGTACCCGTTATCATCATCATAATCATCATCATCATCATAATCATCATTATCATTTTGATCATCATTAGCATGATGATCATCATTACCATCATGATTGTCATAATCATCGTTATCATCATGATAATCGTACTTGTTACCATAATCATGATCATCATTACCATGATCATCATTGCTATGATTTTCTTCACCATGATCCTTACCACAGTTAACATAGTTGTCAGCAGTCGAAGTACCTGGGTTATTGCAGTCATTATCATCATTGTCAAAATTATTTGCTTTCTCTGAAAGTTTTTCTACAAAACCCTATTCCTCTTTAGGTACCCCTTCCAGTGTAATACCTCCTTGGCCGTGTACCATCATGCTATTCGGTCTCAATGTCATTAGTTTCTTTTGGTCAATCTTTGTCCTTGTTATGCGTCCCTGATCTTGCTTTCTACTAATTTTGTCCTTGTCTGTGTTTATAATTTAAACAACTTATACACCTCAAGTTATTAGAACTGGCGTAACCATCCGTTATACAGTCCGATTGCCTCTGATAGAGTTGTCTTATCTATGATTCCGTCCCTACACTACACAGGTTTATATTGACTCTACATGAAGATTTTAAAAGCCCTTTTAGGTGCTCACTACGTGTCTTCATCATTTTCGGGCAACTCATTCGAACCATTTTTAATCAGTGGATTATTACGATTAAGAAGCACGGCGTCCTTCTCTTCTTGAAATAGGGCGTCTTAACCATTTTCGATGAGCGTATTTCAAACATTTTCGACATCTCGAGTACCTTGAAATAATGACAAGCTCATTTTTACAGGTTGTAACACGCGCTCTAAAACGGCCACGAGTGACTCCAAATTACAGTCTAATATTGTTCTATAATGATCTATTATCATATAGCATATATAACGTCACTTGTAGACCTTAATACTTGATAGCAACTAGTACTAGTAATACGAAGAAGGGTATTACCCAACTTGCACCTAGATTTTTCATCAAAAAGCCTTGGGCGTTGCACTGTTGCAGATGTGCTTTCCATAAGCTATAACCCTGTAGCCAATCAGCATTCTGGCTTTTCCGATACTTGCAAGGTTAGGTTATCTTTATTGATACGGGGGGATTGGAAGGTTAATTGCGTTGGGAACGCCAGTTAATTGTCCACTTATTTCCTAATGTCTAAGACCGTTTATATATTCAAAGTAAGGAGGGGATCACGGGCTCTCTATTGCAAAGGTTAAGATCTCCTCAAGACATGTTTTCCTTATTGCTAACTTTGTATATGTATTAAATAATTAAATTTTGTGCAACTAGCTGCAAATTATTAGATAGACAAGTGATGATCCTATGCCCAGCCTAATCGCCACTGTAGTATAGGTCTAAGCAGTCAAACAAAAGCAGCTGTAAACATTATGATGGTACCTCATTCCAGCATTTTAAATCAATTTAATACTGCAGTAACCGTAGACTTACCTGCCTTTCTCCTTTCCAGATATAGGCTTAAAATATCTTTCTTTCTTTCTACGACCAAAGTGTTGAAGTACCTCGAGAGTAATGGTAAACATTTTCTGTTAACCTAGGAAAAAAATATCAGTTCTTATGCATTTGCCGTTTTGTATGTTCAAATGAAAACAACTTTTCAACAAAGTGGTGATTTGGATAAACGAAAATAATTTTAGGCGATAAAGAAATGTCTTTTCTTAAGGAGATCATTTGTGATTCAAAATCCTAATATAATACCAGAGGCTATTCAATTGTAGGAATTTCCATTGACTTATGTTTTGATACAAAAAGCTTTCGAATCCTAAAACATCGTAAGTCGTCTCTTTCGCTCAACGAGCTTCTCAATTTGGGTTACAAATGATCTCGTTAAAAATACACTTCTTTCCAATCTACCATCTGTTCCTTTCCTACATTCTTTCAAATGCGTTTTCATCTTTGATCGTTCTTGCCGAACATATTTTCACATTCTCCTTCATCAACGTCAATAGCTTGCATCAATAAAAATTAAAGCATAAAAAATCTAGCTTTTCTTTCAAAGGAGCTTCTAAATTCAAGAAACTGTTTCATATTTCGTTGTTTCATTGTTTCACTATTCTTATTTCTGTAACATATCTATGCATTCCTCAGCCATATACGAAAGTTGAAAAGTAATACGTTCTTTGAATAATGTCAAGTTCCAAATATTAGACAGGCAAGCAAAACAGCTGGAGAAAATAAGACGTGGGCTAAAGCTGATACGAGTTTCCTGACATCATATGCGTTCTTGATCAACTCCCAAATATCCTTCGAGTTTAATGGTTTTACCAAAGATATCAGTGGGTTCCCTCCCTCTGTGAGGCTACTTTGGATGTTTGTCTTAACTTTATTCTGACCAAAGGAAGGTAAGACCCCTCCTTCAGTATTCTTTTAAAAACTTTTCATAAACTAGATGTACAATGAAGCTAAAGTTTTCAGTTTTTCACTTTCAGTTTTTATAGCATAACCTCTGTGAAAATTTGAATCTTGTAGAAAACTCGTTTGGTGCCTTGGTGCACCGGTCAATAACAATGTATACTCAAAAGCTTGTCCCATTATGAAGGCTACATAGTTTTCCAAAAATATCACAGGAAAAAACTTAAAGACAAAAATACCAACATTTGTAAAACGGTGTTATCCTGGTATGAAAATCAAATTTGGAAAAACTGCCAGGTGACACTGGAAACTTCCATGACCAATCAGTGTTTGTAGAATTTTAAAACTATTTGTCATTTATACGTTTACCGATTTGCTAGTCTTTGGCGTCTTTCTTCGAATAATAAAGTAGGGAGTAATTTCCACATTTCCCCTTGTGCTAAATGAATCAATCAAGTACCCAGTCGTATAACGTTGGCAGTCATGACTTTACAACTAAATCTATCTATCCCTATTCTCATGCTCGTTACTCCGCCCTTTGCATTTACCCAGTTCTTGGTATCATCTTCTTGGCTCTATTTTCTTCCACCATGCCAGTTGCTATAACGTATTTCAAAACCTTCGGCCATATCTATGTACACTAGTTCTTTAAACAGTGGTAGAGGTTCCATGTTCTTGTTTATTTGTCTGAATACCCCTTCAACTGTCATTCTTTGTGTCTAATCAGCTCCATTCATCCTTCTGTCGCACTTATTTTAAACCTGTCAATTTTTCTATTGAAATCTTTTCCCACTGTCCAAGTTTCACATTCATACTGACCACATGTAGGTTCTTAGAACACATAACATTGTACTTATCTTCAATTTGAAACTTGACAAAGCCGAGCTCCAAAATAAGAAAATTAAAATTTAGGTGGTGAATGTGCCAAAAGCTTCATTACTTCTCTTGAAGTTTTTCATGCGTTATGCGTGATGTCAAGTTAAGAGAATAATTACGTAACTTGTGCCAGATCTTTTTCTTATATTTTCATGTTATGATAGAGTTGCTTTTGTTATGAACACGACCTTGTGCTGAAACGATATCAAAACATTGCGAGCAGAACACGGTTGTTAGAGGACTAGCGGTTGCGTTTTCCTCAGAATGCAAAGATGATTGCCTATAGAACATCCATGGTGAGGTAACCAAGGATTACCTTACAGAAAAAGTAATAAAAAAATATAATATGGGTGTAACAGCCATAGAATCCTCTTTGATCCGGTGACTGTAAGCAAAACCGGCAAAGAATACTGGCGTAGCCTAACTTCTATTGAAAACATCCTCATGAGTCTTAACAGTATAGGTTGCTAAATATCCAATAGACCTGAGTGAAGAATCATGCTTCATAAGCTTAAGGTTTTTACCTTAACATGGAACCTAACACGCATAAGGTGACGTGGATTTCAATAGAACTACCGTTCCCTATCATTGTTAGACATGTGAAGCGCGACTAAACTTTGATAAACAGTTATAACTGCCTGCTAAGCCCAGAAGGCATCACGTTACGTACTTTATAAAGAGCTTAGTGAACACAGAAGCAGATTAGAAGAAATAGGATTTAAGGACCAGTAAGTAAATCTGTACGCACAACGTATCACTCAAGTTTACTCAATGTTTGAGTCTTCAATCTAGCTCCGTTACTTTTTCCACAGTGTTGTTCTTTCGACGGAGATCGTTCACAACAGTGCTTTACCATAAAGTAGCTTGTCTCCAGCAGTCTCTTTCATAAGAACACTGGTCTAGAGCTTACCCAAAGTTAAAGGACAGCTTAAGAACAAATTGAGGTTTCCTCAAAACGAGGTCTTAAGAAAGTCATATGAGAGAGTGCCCTACATCAGGGATGGGCAACCGGCGCCTGTGGCCTTAGTGCGGGCCCTAGAACATATATTAATTACATTTTGTCATCCAAAAAAACGATAAAAAAATCGGTGGTGATCACACCTTTGTCCGATAGGGCGCGCTTCCAATTCAAACAATTAGGGGGCCTGAGCCTTGTCGAGTGTTCAGGGATGAAGAATTGATGAGAGCTATGGCCTCTACAAAGAAGAAAAAACTCAACCAAGAAAATCGAACTTTTCAGTCAAGATAGGAAGAAGATCATTTATTCATCGAGTTCAAAGGCAATCCAACGTGCCTGGTTTGTTTAGAAGCCATGGCAGTCATGAAAGACTTCAATTTAAGTCGCCACTACAACACCTTGCACAAAGTTAAATATGAGAAATACACCGGAGCTGCAAGGACCGCTATCGTATCCGACTTGAAACCAAAAGTAAACCAACCGCAACGACACAAGAGTCGGCTCTCAAAGCCTCTTATGCTGTTTTGCTCGAGCTTGCTAAGGCAAAAAAGCCATTGTCAGATGGGGCAATTGTGAAAGGATGCGCCTTAGATATGGCTTACAAAAGATACTGTTATTTAAAATTCTACTGCAACTTCTCTCATATTTGATTAGTTGAGGTGCATGGTCATGTGGCCCCTAGATGGTGGTGGTGAAAAAATCTGGCCCTCTTTACTATAGAAGTTGCCCATCCCTGGTCTACAGCAAGGGCATTCCCCTATCCTTTTCTAAAAAATGAATTTACAATGGTCAACAACCACTTTTTAATACGTGTTAATGTTTAACGGAAACTGCTCTCCCCTTACCTCATATGTAATTGACCTTCCTACTTCCACCTTATAAATATGATCAAGGCTACTTTTAGATACCCAAAAAGCATTTTGTAGTACTTCATTGATATAATTATCTATTATTACTTTTAATTGCAGACATATATGTACCATTGTAAATACAACAGTGTCAGTTAAGTTTGTCAGATTAACCATTTATTTAGCATTGCTATATTCTCGTTCTTCACACAGCTCCTGATGGCCCACCTGAAAATGTTACAGTAATTCCTCACTCAAGCACAAGCTTGATTCTGTCAGTCTACAAACCTGCTTCCAACAAAATAAATGGAATATTAAGAGGATATATCGTGTATTATCAAGTCATGAATGCTAGCGACAATTTTACCGATAGTGGGGAGAAACATAGAGTTTTCTTCTGCACCACTAACTCATCACTTCTTACACTAGACGGACTGTTCAAATTTACATGGTACGAATTAGAAGCCGTGGCATTCACGTCTGTTGGACCAGGCAACAGAACCCAGCGACATAATTATGCAAGGACAGACGAAGATGGTGAGTAAAAGGAAAAATTGATATTTTCATAAAATTATTATTTGCAGACGTATTTATTTTGCATTGAAAAAATACTAAGCAGCAGATCTTGTCATGTTGCATGAAACGTCACTTGAATAATGTTACCAAGATAAAGTTTAAGCTGACATCGCACTGCTTTTAATCGAAGTATATCCAGGGTTAAATGTTCTCCCTTGTCTCTGGGGCCTGTGGTAAAATTTATAAATTACGTTCTATTTATTCTATTTTATTTATTATTTTAAAAATTTCCTTGCCGCAGGTATCAGTATCTTGGATCATAAAGTTCAAGTTAGATGTAGAAACAAATTATAACTGTTGTAACCGTATATAACTACTTTGATAACCAAGCAGGTAGGGATATGACTTTAAGAAAACGTTAATACTGTCCGATTTTGAGTTTCCTAATGTAACCCACTTTCATGACAATATACGTACGTCTATGGAATAATTTTATTGCATTTAGACACTGTACTAATGCCGATAATCTCGTTACAATTACCCGAGCATTTCAATTTATAGCAAATGAAAAGTATTTAGAAAACCAAAGGTTTAGCAAGCTTATAGTACTTCGGCCAATACCAGATGGTCAAGGAGATCGCTTATTAGGTAAATCTAAGTTCTGCATAGTTCTGTAAAGGCAGCATGTCCTGTCACCGATCAATTAATCTCTCTATTGATTGATCATCATGATGAAATGCATCTCTACATTTCTACCGATATCAGCACAAAATCCTACATGTCGCAACAATATTTATTAAATGTATGTGTTTAGTACATGAACTGTACAGTATAAGTAAAGGAAAGATAAGGAAACGTCAAGCCAGACCTTGAGATAACAATGTGCTAGTCGTTGAGGATCAAACCGTCCGTAACGATGGCACGAGAATAAAGAGAACTTGTTTTTACTAAAGAATTAATCTCTGGAGAGGTGTCTTCAGTGAAATGATGACAAAAGAATGAAGATTATACTACCTTGATATTTTTTCTTACTATTAAAAAGAGTGTTAATCATGGCTTTAGACAATATTTTATATGTGATTTTATTGGATCTAGTAGATATCATTATCTAGTTTAGAGAAACTTAAAAAAAAAATTTTGTAAATTTTCTTTCCGAAAGTTTTCTCAGAGAGTAAAGTATCTCATTGTATAACTTAAGGCTCATCCAACAAAAGAAACATTTTTGTACTTCAAATTGACTTTCAATACATGAAATATTGTTTTGGCCGAGGGTCGGGTAAAGGAGGAATGAAAATCTGAAGTATAATTATTTGTGCAGTATCATGGCTCATGTAATGCACAAGGTTTAGAACTTTTTGGTATTATTCGGAATTGACTGGTAATGGCGGTACTGTAGCTAAGTGATTAAGGCCTCAGAATCATGACCTATTGGATATTGGTTTGAATTCCGATCAGTTTGCTGGACTATTGATTGAAGGGTCGTACGTTTGAGGTCGTCGGCACTGGAGCGATGTTATCCCCTTGGGTAATGCACTTAATTTCTCTTTTCTTTTCATTTCCAAGACTTAGAAAACCCTTTTGTGTATACAATTAACTACCTCAATCTACTAATAGTAGTAAAAATCTCGGTCCATTTATTAAGGAAAGGATCAGAAGGCGAAGAACTGAGAACATTGTAGCATCGATAAACAGTGGAATCTCGTGCTTCTTCGCTAACAAATTTAGACAGTTTCAATTCAGATGAAAATTGTCCGAGTTTTATAGAGCGATCTAAAAGCATAGATAGAGGACTGCTAATACTTTTCAGCATAGCTTTATGATAAATATATAGGAAATGAAAATAGTTCCTATGGTATACTTGTTCGTTTTTGACGTCGGCTGTCGTAACAAGTGTGAAGTAAAAGAAGGCAGCAAGCGATGCTGATTAATGGAGGTAACGGTAAACATGATAGTTTTGAAGGAGGCAATATGTAAGCTAACTTTTAACGCATTGAAACAAAATGATTATTAATTACATTCTAAATCCTTAAGTGGTTCTTTATGGTTTGGTTTTGAGAATCTTAACTAGAATATTTTTTCCTGTTTCTTTGATTTTACGCCATAAAGGCCTCTTAGGGCTTTCCTTGTTTTCTCCAGATTTTTTGAATTACCGACAGAATAGTTGCAAAAATATAGTGCTTTTTATATTACATATTATCTCATGCTGATTTTGGATATATAACTATGATTTTATACTAGAGCATTAGTATTATAATTAAGAAGGTCTTTTTAAGCTACATTACAGTTAATGTAGAAATTACTACGTGACTTTTTTACTCATCTTGCGCATTTTTTTCATAGTGCCATCAGACAGTCCACAGGCTTTGACCATATCAAGTGTAACTTCATATACACTAACTGTTACTTGGAGGCCTGTAAAGGAATGCTTTCTTCACGGAATTCTACGCACATACAAATTGAGGTTGAAGGAATCGTTATTAAATGGAACTATAAATTGGAGCTTAAGAGAGGACAATGAAAGGCACAACGATACAAAGTTTGATATCGATTGGCATAAAAATGAAACTAACACCTCAAAGTTTCTTTCCGAAAAAGCAAACTCTAAAGATCTGGAAAATGTCTATACATTTAGGAACTTGAGGCCATTCACGATGTATACCGTAATTGTATCAGCTTGCACCGTAGTTGGGTGTGGCCCAAGTATCAATACCAGTGGACAGACAAGTCAGTCTGGTAAGTCATTGATAATCAGTCAAGTATACTAAATTTTATCTTTATATTGTAAATTGATACTGTTGAAATCCAAATAAAATTGAACACGACTATTTATTTTCCATTCAAAACCAATTGAAATATTTTATACGATGTATTATTATGTAAAGGCTAATATGTTGACGTTTCCTTTTTATTATATAACAATAACGTACATGTCATAAATGTTCCATATTTATCTGTGATTTATATTTACGCAACACTTTTAATATGCAATTTCAGCACCTACAGCCTCTCCCATAAACTTAACCGTGCAAGAAATTACTTCCAGGACTGCTACACTATCATGGGGCAATGTTCCGTTGATGGACCAAAATGGTAAGATCACTGGTTATGTCATTTTATGGGGGAAGGCTCATTTTTATAAAGATATGAAAGCAACAGCGTCGAAGATGGTTGGTAACAATTCTCATCCTTCAACTCATATACGACATGATGGAATCAGATACAAAGAAACAGAACAACAAGAAATGAGCATTGACGGTTTACAACCATTCCGCTCTCATATATTTGCACTCAGTGCAAGGACACAAGCTGGATTTGGGCCCATTGTATTCCTCAACAAGTCAACCAATGATGACAGTAAGACTAGTTGTTGATACATATTTTCTTAAAATTTTGTTTATGATTTTTTGTTATGGAGTACATTTAAGAAGTTAAACTCAAGGGCCTTAAAATCACAGAGGAACCGAACGATATATTTTTGTTCTTGGATAAATGCAAAGCAAATGAATAATAAGAAGTAATGAGTACTCATAGCCTCTTTTACCTTAATTATGTTGGTAAAAACGTGCTGAACAGACATGTATGAAGATTTTAACAGTGTTTCTGATATTCTAAGCCAAAGATGCTCCTTGTTCGTGCCTTGAAAATTAGGGCAAATAAAGGTACTAGTGCAATGTTGTTACCAGATAAGCCTTTATTACGAGTTTATGCATTGTTGTAATGTTCTATTGCCAGGACATACGTCTTTAGTTAAAGTATTGAACGCCTCAAGTCTATGCATACTGTATCATTTTTGGTTGTATTTTGATCGTTAGCCTAGTTGATACGGAAATTTGGAGTTTACTTACTACATCAAGCAAGGGGAAGTACCATTTTCTGACATTCAATCATAAGTTGACATTTATACACAATGTAAATTAGTATAACATATACTACATTTCACATATCTGCATAATTGTTTATTGCATATAAACAGCAAGCCAAGACAGGTCTATACAATAATGATAATAACAATAGACATAACAATAGCAGATTATTTATCCAAAACCATCCAAATCTGTACCAACATGCTATACAATGTAGAATTCAAAGCCCTTCAATTCCCAAGGAAATGTTTACTGAACTGATGAAACCAGCCACTAGATTGTATAAATTCAGTTTTAAGAACACAAGAAGATAACATTTATGTTTTTTATTAGGTTTGTTAGAGGTCAAGGACCGACATAAGAGTGGCGCAGGGTGGGTGTTTTGTGTTTCTAAATCCTATTTTGCTACTCATTTCATTGATTTACAAGTCTCTTAATGACACCTTATAATGTTATGCCTGCCATTTTAAATCGGAGATGTTCTTTTGATTATTAGAAGTAGGTCTTATCTCTTGACATGTTATTGTAACTGTTTTTACTTAGTCGATGTCATTTTGATGGACATATTTAAATTGTATCTTTTTTCATAGCAAATAAACAAATAAATACATACATACATACATACATACATACATGTTTAGGTAAGATGACAGAGTGGTGGTATGCTTCCCTCCTGGACCATCGTTTTCAAACATTCTACCAAAACTAATTATCACTTGGTTTCTTTTCCTTACGTTGACGCTACTTTTCTTGATTTCAGAATGAACAAGAGTGTAAGCATATTTTTAGCTTTAAATGAGCTTCATCCTGCTATCAATTTTGTTTACGAAAAAGAAGCAAGACAACTCCTTACTGTTCATGCATTTCAGTTGATAAAACGAGTTTCTCAACAACAAATAATGAAAACCTTCTTTCACGGTTCAAAATTAATGATGGGACTATTTTTTATCTAAAAGACCGAAAAACAACCTTATCGCTAATGTAGTTCAGTCTAGTTCAGTCTAGTTTGGTCTTGTCATCTGCCATAAAAGTAATCTCGATTGACCGTTCTTTCTAGAATAAATCCATCTTTCCTGGGAAGCAGGTACCCGCAAAATGTTATCAATATTGTTATTCCGATATTGTTTCCAGCTTTTCGCCTGATCCAAATTACGTACCGATGGGTGTTCATTTTATCTAAGACTACGGAGGATCGGAGACTTTTCATTAAGATTTGAACTAAGGTTAAAATACGACTGTAACTAAAACTATTCCGACGGAATCGCATTGTGTATACCATTCAAAGTATGTTGGGTCCAACCCAAAAGGACGTACTTCTTCAGCCACAAAATGTTTATTGGCCTAGTGGATACGTTCCTTGAATTCAGTTCAAGAGGGTCAGGGTTCAAATCCAGGAAGGGACATTGGTGACGTCAGGAAGGGTATCCGGTCGTTAATGTGCTCTATGCTTCAAACAGGTCCCATGTACATGGGCACCGCCTTAGCACCTGAAAAGGGGAGTGGGCGGCATTAAACCTGCATAATCAAAGTCATATGCTGCTGTGGCAGCGAGTAAAAAGTATGGATGTATGCTACAAATACCGCTGAACAGAATTGCGCAACACGGTTTTGCCATCGTTAGCAAAGGTAGTATGACATCGAAACTTTTACCTCTTGTGTTTTCAAAACTAACTCCGTATCAACCAAAACCGGCTCGCCAATTGGCCTACATTTGATTAAAAATCTATTTTTGTCACAACAATCATCAAGAAGATTTGTTTTGGTTACCGATAAAAGAGATTTCGTCAGTTGATTTTATCGCTATGGAAGCTGCTTTTATAAAAACATTGTAAAAGAAGCCAGTGCTTCGTCGGCAAAGAGAAGTTACGTCTCAATAACTTGAGTTACCGAGATATGTTACTCATACAGGTGATTTTTGCTACAACGTCGTATCCTTTTATTTTCTTCCAATTCTACGTAAAATTGATTACAAGTTATTACAAGCTATTACAAGTTATTACAAGTTATTACTTGCAAGTTATATCACTAATAAACTCTTATTTAAATTAAATCGTAATGTTTCCCATTCTTTTTCGCAATAATTCTGTACAGTGCATCACAACTTTAACTACAAACTTTTCTACTTTTTATTTCAGTACCAAGTGGCACACCATTTATTACCAAAATTGGAAACATTACAAGAAGATCTCTGCTTATTTCTTGGAGGGAGATCGACAAGGAAAAGGAAAATGGAATCATTACAGCCTATAAGCTATATTATCGCAGGGAGAGTGAGAGTCAATCTTTTCCTGAATTTAGTATTCTCTATACAAATTTGACAATCAATTTGTCCTGCTACATCAACAATCTTGAAAAATTCACAACATACGGAGTTTCAGTTGCAGGGATAAATGCGAAGGGTGAAGGACCAAGGAGCAAGACCTTTTTACAGCAAACAAGCTATTACGGTAAGTTATGTACATCTACACTGCACACTTTCCGATTAACCTTATCACCATTATCTTACACTGTAGTTAAAGCACCTCAAAACATGATAATTGCTAGTTTTTTCAACATTCATGTAACTACGTGTCTGCTTCCGGCAGAAAACTATTAACAATCAACATAATTTACATTCATAGCATATTTACACGTTCCATTTGTTAAACTGCGTTATGTTTCAGGAGCTATTTTATAGTGATAAGAGCTAAAGCTGAGGGATACACCTGTGCTGTATCACGTTATTGCAAGTGCACTTTGTAAGAATAATGTGTGTTCAGTAAATTTTAAAAAACTTTGATTTTTAGGAGTGTCAAGATTTCCTGCGTTTCACTGCAATACACGGGCAAGATTCTTTTTTCATAAGTACCTCTGATCTTAAACGTCCATACTTTAAAATCATACGTTATGGAAAAAAATCCAGTTACAATACCTAATAAACAATACCGTAATTCAAAAACAAATAACACCAACAAACCTGTCACACTGTTGCTAAAGGGAAACCTAAACAACTCAGTAATCCCGGTGTCAGCTCTTGCCCCGGCTAGCTCTTTATGGGTTGTTGAGTTGACATAGATTTAGGAAAATACTTTATCCGTAATTAAACAGGTAATAAACTAGCAAAACACGCACAGAGTATCGAGTGTAAATCCATTATCTTGGGATTCGTCTTGACACTAAGGCATCGTTACAACAACTGTCAATTATGAAAGTGTATTGCAACATAAACAATCACGTGGTCAAAGTATGACAAAGTATGTTGTTTGGAACAGCAGGCATCAATCTATAAATAAATAATCATGTCCATTCTCATATTGCTGACACCGGCAATGTAACATGGGCGCAGATTGCTGTGAGAATGTGAGGAGGGGGGACAAAAGGATTAAAAGTGGACAATTTGACATTTCTGGGCCCTAAAGTGGGGGGAACGAAGCAGTTGCCTCATCTTGAAAAGTGAGGGGCCCCAGAATCTACGCCCATGCAACAACAATGCGTCAGAAGAGAAATAGGTTTAATGGTAATATACTCTGTGATTCTTAACGGCATATTACTTCTCAATCTATCACCGACATCCAGAGACTTTTCGTACCTTCTTTCAGAAAGGAAACATATATGAAGATGTTGTGTTAGCTATGAGCAGTGTATTTCTATCCTAGTCACGATTTGTCAATGTTCTGTGTATTGACACAAAATTTCATGATAAGAGAATGACTTTATAAACTGACTATTTGGATTTGGATTTGGATTGGCTTTCGAAAATCATACACAATAATAAACTTACTTCAAAACAACTCTACAAGCTATGCCTTATGAAATTAAGACATTGTGTTTTACAGTTTCTCCTCCGTTTCTGTTTCGGTTTTGGTTTCGATTTCTTGACCCAACCATCGACGGTTCTGATCTCCATTAACAACTTTCAAGGAGACTGGCCTTTCTTCTCGTTCTTCTCCTGCTTTTGAACTTTCATCGTCTTCTCTTCTCTCAAACCTTGAGGTTCTCCTTATATTGGGGTGTCCCAAGTGATCTTGTCATTTTCGTTGTTCGGGACATCCCAATCACATCAGAGTTTTGCTGTTTTGCAATCATTACATCATTGTGACCATGACACGCCCTTTCAAGAACAATAGTTATCGAAAATGTGTCATTCATAAAGGTGTCATTTGTAAGTGTTATTTTCTTTTGCTCTCATTTCCTTTGAATTCTATACGGAATGGTTTACGTACATTCACCTCAGACGATTTTTGTGAATAGTGTCTGGCAAATCAATATGAAGTATTTGATTAACGCAATGTAACAATGTAACAAGTGTTCAGGGTGTTTTTTGATGAATATCTTTGCCAGACTGGTTCGTATAGGAGGGCATGTTTATTTTACAATGCATCATTTAATAGCAATGCTCATGATTATTTTTAGATCTGAGAACTATTTTATATACTTATGTTGTATATGTTGAGTAATAAGCAAGAAAAGAAAAGTAGAGCTAGTTTAGCCCCTTATAGAGCTTCTGTAACTTTCTATTTCAAATAGACAAACGATGAGCAGATTTAGATCAAGAAACATGTTAAGTACTTATGTTTAGGATTTATATTTTAAATATTTACAGGTTCTTTTAGTAACATGCTATTCCTTGTGAAAAAAAGAAGAAGTTCAGCATAATAGTTGGTCTTAGTGTGTAATAAACTCTTAAGATTTTTTGAAAAGTCTTACATAGTCTTATAAGACGGCAAGTTTTTGGGCTATTGTAGGCCAATATCAAAACGAAATTTTTATGGTTTCTATAGGTTATAAGTAGTTTGTTTGTGGTACAAGACAATAAAACTGCACGAAACAGTGAAAATATTTTAGTACTGAAAAGCTTTTTTGTCTGACACTCTACAAAATCGTCAGAATTAAGATTTAGAAGAAATCAGTAAGACTTATACCAAACTGTGTTTGAAAGTAGCCAATCAGAGGTCTGACTGCTAAATTGATGTTGTTTTGGCAAAGATTGTAAGATAAAGAGGAGTAGACATCGAAATACTTACTGATTTTTATACATATTCCTTTCAAAAACTCTCTATCAACTGTTTATTCTTTATATTTATTTGGGTGTTAGTTGATGGCGTTTGGTCAGAATGGAGCAGTTGGGGCAGGTGCACCAAAAGCTGTGGGACTGGTGAAAAGGAAAGAAAAAGAACGTGTACTAATCCGGCCCCATTCAATGGAGGATTGGATTGCAGTGGCAAGGATACAAACACCGACATTTGCAGTACTAAACCATGTTCAGGTTGGAAACTGCTTTTTTGATATGTACATTGGCAAAAGTTACCAAATCTTGGTGTTTTTTTAATAGATATTTTCAGTCGTATGTCAACGACTACTTTATAATTGACGTGAAAACCCATATGCTTAGCTAAGGCTTTTAGCCTGATTTCTTTGTTGTACATAGTCTCTTCGCCGTGAATTATAATGACTTTAGTTAGCTCACTTAAATTGCAATGACAAATCCTAAGTTTTACTTTTTTGGACAGCTTTCTATTCTGCAAAATGTTACAGCATGAACAGGCAACGCAACGTACACCCCGTCACTTGTGTGGTGTGTAAACAATAGGATGTAGACTGACCCACTACAAATACCCTCCAGAATTTACTGATAGCAAAAATGATAATAAAGCAAGATATAATGTAAAATTGGTAATAAAGCTGTGGATAAATTACACTTCTATTGGTAATACGTCCAATACCCTACATGTTCTCATGCTTTGAATGGGTTATCCACAGATTTAGTGATGTCCCCATTCTGTACTCTTACACTCCTTGTAACGTCGATTTCAAATTACCTGCGTAGTTATAGTGTCCGCATCCAGTCTTCATTTTCAAGAAGAATTCTGTTAGGTCCCCACTGAAACCTGTTAACACATAGGTTAACAGTCTCCATGAAAGTGAAATATACCTCTTAAATTCATGTCTAGATGCTTCTTCTTCAACTTGTCTCCAATAATAACGACCACGGGTCTTCCTCTAACTCTTGATTACCTAAACTATATACAGACAAGGCGTAGTCTTAAAGTAGCTGCGCAATATTTACAACTAATACTATGTTAGATGACGTGTTGTCACCAAAGCTTAAAATCTGAAGGATTAAGTAGACTTTGCCCTTTTTATTGCAACGTTACGTGAATATCTCTTGTTATGATCTCTTGTTTGCTAGCACTGAAAAGTGTTAAGAGGGTTACAATGCAATAACATGATCTCTTGACTGTTTGACATGACCTTGTTTGTAGGATATTATCTTGCTCCAGTCGAAAAGAACTGCAATGAAAGTTGTATGATAATAGGATTCAAATGCTGGCCACAATTCAATCTTAAAAATACTTCCCAAGCTTTCAAAGACCTGGGCTATCAATGTAAGAAGGAGTTACATCCAATCTGGCAACATTTACACGAGCCATCGTATTCGACAAACGAGCAAAGTTGTAATGGATTTAAAAGGATTCCTCTTTGGGTGAGATGCGATACTAAACCTCCGGCTGATGGAGACACAAGAAGGCTTTGCAACTGTTTAGATGCAGGTAGGAAGAATAAAGCAGATTGTTTAGTTTTAACCAAGGTTACTTGTGGCTTGAATATATGATAACTACATTCTTTTACCCTCGAATTGTTCTTATCAAAGTAGAGTTAAACAGCATTTTATGTTTGAGGAGTAATTTTTCGTTTATAACAATGTATTTTGAGTAATTTTTCGTTTATAACAATGTATTTTGAAATATCAATAGCAACGAGAAAAGGTAACTTTAATCAATGTAAAACATCATGTACATATCTGAGACGAGAAACCATATACATACACAAAACAAACACAGAAAGAGCATAATTGTTATATTTACTAGAGTTGTGGATGCTACTAGGAAGAGCTTGGTTAGTACAATAAACAATGGCAATGTAGGAAAAGCTGATTTCCTGCATTAGGAGGGAAAGTGTGACGTCACGATTTTTTAACTGTTTGAATTATGGACAAATACTCAATATTCTTGTTGTCCTATTGGTAAGAGCGTCAATGGCCGAAATTGAGAGTGATGACCTTCCCCATCACTTAGATATCACCGAAATATCTAAGTTTTATATCTCTCTTACAAAACCTTTTTATTTGATGCTAGTTCCTAACATAAGGGACCAAGAAATATTGAGAAGTTTTGACCAGAGATTTTGTAATTTAAACACCTCTAATTTAAACGCTTTATACACTCCAGGCATAGTGTTTTGGTGAGCCTATTCTAGGGTTGCCTGTAGTTATCTGGAGTTAAGTCTAACTATTTCCAACTTTTGATTTATGACGTCATCCTTCCTTATCAGCTCCTGTCTCAAATACAGTGTTTCCCATAAGGAAGGAACTATTTTTCTTAAGTACTGCAATGTTTATAAGTCAGCTTACTATGCATTTTGGAAGACTTGCTAGTTACCTTCAGGTTGCTTGTCACAATATTCTTTTAACAGCATTTAGAAATTAGTCTTCGTATCCTCGGTTTTATAAACTATTCCAATGTTTCAATAACAAATAAAGTACACATTTGACTGCCTCCCCTTGTACGGTTTGTGTATTTATGAAATACTGCACCTTTCAATGTATTTGATCTTAACATTTTTATGTCCCAGATATGCTCTTCGAGTGTATTCTCCAGCCTGTACCGTAAATTCATAAACGATTTACTACGTTTTCTAGAACGATTCCTCATATCCAGTGCTACGATGAATACTCATGTCCTAGTTATGGCTGTCTCTTTCAGCTGTCTTCTATAAGCTCTATCCTTCACTGAAAATTTACTTCCCAGGGAGAAGGTGTGGCACAACTTTTATTATTATATTCATATGGGGTATTAACTGGCTTTCGTGACTTTAAACGTAATTTTGGTTTCTCCAACTGATGCTACTTTGTCTGGGATGTAAAAATAAAGTACCTTGTCTGTGTTCCTTTTGAACATCTTTTAAAGAATGCTTACTTTAAATAACTGTTTGTACGCATGCGCAGATGAACATGTTACTCGACAATAAGTTTACAGAAAACTATGCAGGATAGGTCAGACCTGGCAGAACATTGTCGATTACTCAGACCAGGAACGATGGTCCTATTTTAAACTGCTGTTGTTGAATTTTGCTGTTTTGCACTTGTCACCGTTCAAAATTACCTTTTCTGTGCTCCTTTTGAAAATTTTGATGATAAATAAATAAATGTTTAGGGATAGTTGTTGCTACATTTGTTTTAACTGTGCTTTTGGATAGTTAAACGAGGTCATGTCACATGTCATTTTCTTTGGTTTTTGGTCTTCCGGTAGGCATCAAGGTTCAAATTTTGACGATTGTTCCCATTCCATTAAATTAAAATATTATTTATTTATTTATATAATAATTTCCGGTCAACTGGGCCTTCCTTATTCCCAGTTATAAGATTTCTGGAAAAGTACTCCATTTAACCTGCCGTGTACTTTATTTTTTGAAGATGACATTGGCTTTACAGGGTGGGCCAACTGGGGATTGTGTACATCGAGTTGTGGAGGCGGCCAGAAGAGCAGAAAGCGTACTTGCATAAACCCTTTTGGATGTTCAGGGAGAGATATTCATACAGTGGATTGCAATACACAACCATGTCCAGGCAAGTAAATTGTCTTTTTATCATTTGACTTACTTTAGTGACTAGCCTGTTTTAACACTTGACATAGACATGACATTGTTGGATATTCAAGTGCATAAAAAGATACTGCATATAGTAAAGGCTGATTTACACGCAACGATTTTGTCGGCCGACTCGCAGTTGGTCACAGAGTTTTAGAAAAGTCTGTGACATTTGAGCAGATTTGCTGCCGATTTTGGATGTCGTGGCAATGCCTCATAGTTTTAACATGGACGCCTTGAAGTCGCGATGGATAGCATGACTTTCTTGTATGGACACTCTGTAGGCATATCAAAGAATAATGACGTGAGTTTTATTTGCAATTTTAGCAAAGTCGACGTTTTTGATGACAAACAAACCGGCGAAATGACTATGTAGTTTCTCATGCAAGGCTATAATACCATCCAGATGAATGCAGCCCCCAGAATCTAGGCGATTGCTTATCTTCCATTCTCAATTAAGGCCTCCTATTAAGCTTCTCCTACTGTTTATGAACAAGATAAAATCCCAAACAGTCATTTATGCTCGAAATCGTCAAGCCTGTCGTGGAGGCTGATTACACGTCCGACTAATCTTGGGTTGGTCACGTGACTAAATCGTCCCTAAACCTGCCAGATAAATCGTAGCGTGTAAAACAGGCTTAAAGTATCAACATAATAATTGATAGGCAGCGGTGTGACTCAAGCTCTCTTCCTTCATACCTTCAATAGAATCAGCATTAACAGTTGTTGACATATAATGATCATAGTTACCAATAGTGAATAAAGATTTTGAAGCTTCAATAACAATTATTTTCAAAAGGGCAAACATATATCTTACCTTGAAAACTTAAACAATCAATTTAATGTTTTATAGCTTCAAAACGATAAATAATGATAGTGTGACTAGTATAAGATTTTCTGTGCGGGTAATTCTGTAAACAGCATGATAAAACCAGTCGATTGCAATCAAAAGATGTTATTAAATGTTATACCTTCTACAAGACTGGATTTTTTTGTTATACTTTATTAGTTATCGACACTATTGCTATATTTTATGTGTGCAAATTATAATGCCAAATATGATGTTTCATTATTGGATAAGTTTCTTAGCCACAGGAATTACTGTATGTATTCAACTATTGCGTAATTCGTTTTCTAAGCTTGTGATCTAATAGCTTCAGATTATATCTTATTTTAAAGTTGTTTGCAAGTAATATGTTGCCTCACAACACTCACACATTCCGCAAGTTTTCAAGCTGGACCATGCAAATCCTAGGGAAAGCGAGCTAGAAAACTGTAATAAAAATGCGGACATTTCTAGAAGGTTGAAGAATTATTTAACTATCAAAGAATGTAAAATGTATCTACTCACAAAAAATAAGGATAATAGAAACAGGGTCCGTTATTAATACCTGCCGCAAATTTTTTTAAAGGTTATTGTTTTGGGGGGAACAACGCAAATGTTCTATTCTTTTCATCATCCTCTAACCTCCAGAAGTTTCCTTTTTATTCTCCTACCTAGTATGCTTCCTCTGTGCTAAAACAGGAAAAATTATGGAGAGTGTCGTTTAATCTTTTTCTACAATCAACTGATGACTACCCTGATGACAGTGTCTGAAGAGATCGCGAGAAACAGTTATGAACAATATTTCTGTTATATTTATTGTCTTTTAGATATAAAACTCTTATCAACTTTTCTAAATTAACAGTTCATGGTTGCTGGGGTAACTGGGGATCATATACAGGCTGCTCCAAGACATGCGGTAGGGGTAGCATATCAAGACGTCGAGTCTGTAACAATCCAGCGCCAAAATATCAAGGAAAAGCATGTATTGGACAGGAGGAGGACACAATCGTTGGTTGCAGTCCAGAGCCTTGTCCTGGTAATTTTATTTTATCCCTGTTTTAGTACCTACCTTTTATCTCTTCCTTCAAATATTTGATATCCGGTTTTCAAATATTATTTACATTATTCATCGCTCCTGGGAAAGTTGTTACAATTTCTCTTTCAATGTGGTTATGGCAGATATATTTCATGAGCATGAGTTGTCTAAATGGGCATTTCTCTTCTTCTTTTATGGTAGCACATCATACATTAACTTGTTTCGAAAAAAGCCGCGCTGTTTTCTAGGAACAGATCTATGCCTAACTAGTCCCTTGGAACATTATTTTATGACCATTTCAGAATTTGTACTTGTACATTGTATTATTTCAAATTCATTTGGCTACCTTCCTTTTTTGTATTATGGATTTCTTCAACTACGGTTTATCTTCTTTCTCGATAAGAATTCCTTCTCGAATTTAGAGCATCAATCTATTCATGTGAACCCGATATAACCATTTCTTTATGCATGACCGTCTGTAGATTTGACACTGTATTCTTTCTTGCTCGGACCTTTGGGGATTTTAACAGCTTGATCTGTGTAATAGCGTGTATTCTCTATTATTCATGGGTGTCTTTGGTTCTCCTGACACAATGATTTGGTGTATAATTTGATATTACCCTGATTAATTTTATACTTTACTCAATGTCTTCAAAGTTAGTCGCTTCTGCTCCTTTCTTTTCTACACCAGGAAATGTTATCGCGAAGTAAACCAGTGTCGGTTGCCTCGAGGAAGAAGATGCCGAGAGTTACCTCTCAGCACTTTTGACGTTGTTTTCTCACCATCTATCTCCTGATATTTTCCTTAGTATTTTAACTCATAGATCACTATGGTAATATTATGTTGAGAATTAATTTAAGGGGAAATAAAACACATGACAATGTGTTACCTTTGTATTAGGAGTGTTTGAGCCGACGTAATCTGATTGGGGGAGAACAGTAATTTGTCAGCTTCTCATAACAGAATATTGAGATTTCAGTTAGGCAATATGGGCTACGTATTTTTTAGCTTTTACTTTTACGTATAAAATTTTATATGGAGATCCTGAAATTCATTTCATCATAGCAATTCTTTGTTAAAATGGTCAAGAAAAAATTCAATATTATGTGTTTTGGTATAATGAACTACTGATTTCTTCGCCTTCCCAGATTTTCTATAGTTCACTGTAAAGTATTGTAAAATACCACAATAAAGTAGTAAAGATATTAAAACCCTGATCAGATCCTTCCTACCCACCGTTGCAGTGCTTCCTATACCCTTGCTGTGACAAAATTCCAATATAAACATATGTTTTGTCCTGAAATATTGTTGTTATGTTACGAAGTATTTCACTTATCAGAAGTAAAAGGAAACAGTTACTCGAAAGACCAGTTTGAAAATTTTATCCTTAACTTTGTAATTTATCGCATTGTGGTTGCCTGGATTTCAACCCTTCCAAGGCACAATGTAAGATAATAATAATTGATATAGACGGAGTACATTATTAGAAAGCAAAGATACCAGTACTCCCCGGCAAGTGAAGCTTGGTCTTGCACTCCAATGGATACTATCGTAAAAGTATAAGTTGCGCAGTTTAATATTTGATACATTTGTAGCTACTACTGATTAGATATACCAATTTTGATCTTTCTCGTTTAGTTCATGGAAACTGGGGACCATGGAAGGCATGGGGCTACTGTACTTCACAATGTGGAGGTGGACTCTCGCGAAGAAAAAGATACTGTGATAATCCCAAACCCAAATATAATGGAACGTATTGCAAGTTCAACCACACTGAAGCTATAGTCTGTAACGAGCGAAAGTGTCAAGGTAACCGCTAACTTGCATCTAAATACCAGCCCGTATTAATTCAACATCGTTTAAATAACTTTTTATGCTATACAGCCTATTGCCTAATTGATAAATACATAATTGATAGGTTATTTGCAAGGAAGCAGAAGATTTTAAGTCAGGAATCATTGAAGTTGAATCGTCTTGTCTTCCCTTTCTGTTATTGCACAATTTGACATCAGAAATTAATGCATCAATAAATACACAGAAACCTGACATGCACCATAAACTGCGAGTAGGATTTCTTCTTCCATATTCTTTGTTGTTTAAATGTAATGTAGTACTTTCAACAGTTTCTTTTCTCGTATCTCAGAGTAAAGAAATGCCGCAGGGACATTCGACGTTGTCGTTGTCATGTTTTCTTTGCTCTTACAGGGAATATGCATGTTGCAAACCAAGCTAGTGATGCTTATCAATGACGTAAAATACAAACAAATTTCTGCAGTATTTTTTGTTACAGTAATAAATATTTATTTTATTTTACCGCATTGTTTGTTCAACTCACTACGATCCAGCTTTGATATTAGCATGTATTCGGCGTTTGAATGTAGCTCGGGAACGACTACAACAAAGTACAAACAAGAAGCAAACCGTTGTTAAGTTTGACTTAGTCTCATCATCAAAATGAAGCTAGTGTAGTTCAATTCTTTGTCTGGTAATAAATTTTCAAAACTTTTGTTGCTTTACAAAATTTGGAGGTAGCTAAAATAGCACCGTCATATGTGTAGTCCAAAGATGCGTTTCATTGCACTCTCATCAGGTTGGTTTACTCCGATTCTCGTCTAAAAACAGGCATCGTATAAAACAATCACCGATAGGGTTGAGATCTTCAAATTTCTGACACTGCCAAAAGTATCTGGAGCGCATTTAAAACTTTCCAGTAAAATGAGTTTTCTAAAGTATATGAAAACAATATGAAGTATGTGCACAGATTGCTAAGTGACATACAATAAGGCCACTGTTTGGTATGTTATGACATTACGTCAGTAAGCCTATCCTTCTCATATACATGGTACTATGCTAACACGTGAATGTATTAACAACACTACTATTATTATTTTATTATTTGAAGAGTTGATTAGTAGTATTATAGGCGCCGAGTTTTAATTTCCCCCCGGGGGGGGGGGATGGGGTTAAACATGAAAAATTTAAAAAGACCGGCACATCCTTTCTTCGTTTCATCTGTTCGTATTAGAAATTTTATCCATCCTCTACTAACTAAAGGCTGAATTTTATGCTCAGCGAAATCTCGAAATGCGTTCATTTATATTTTATTAGAAATTATGTGTTTTTGTTTCTAACACCTTTTTCTGTCAGTACTGTGGTGCAGTTTGCTGACTTTGACAGAAATTTGTATTGCTTTGTTTGAACGAAGACTTCGATTTCCGTATTTGACTATTAATAGACCGCTTCATAATTCATAACACTTTCAACATACACTGTTCATAGCATTCATTCTAAATGATTGTAGAACTATTTAGCGTAGAATTTTAGGATTTGGAGCCCGTGAACCAAAACATATCAAATATATTACAAATAAAATGAATGAATTTAAAAATTATAGTTTTCTTAATAATTAGAGCTTTCGTTAAAAATCGATCTATTTTATTCTGGCATTTATGAAATACCTTAAAAAGTCATATTATTCTGTTAAGGTTAAATCCCTAATTTTGTCATCACCGTATGAAGCGTTTCAAATTTATATTAAAATTGGCTCTCTGCCCATTATTTATTTAAGCTCTTCCTTATCAGCACAATAAGCTTGAATCTGGGGATTTTTATAGGTTTAGAAGTTACCTTTCTAATCAAACTGACAGACATGAGTTGGAATTATCGCTACGTCTACAAATCGTACGAAGGAGCACAAAACCTCACTAAGGCTATTAAAGAAAATGTAAGTGTAAATGTAACTTTTTCTTCTTGTGTTTTCAATAAAAACATGGTGTTATATGCTATTTACTTCTATATGAATCGATAATTGATATGGCAAAGTGAGTCTTCGAGAGTCTTAAATGAACAATATATGTATTTAGATACATTGACTACATACCACTGGAAGAACTCAGAAGAAGGAAGTAAACTTTTCCGAAAGTTTGCGAAACTTAGCTGTTAATATCATTGTATATAGATTTTAGCAACAGTTTTATGTCTTTATATTTTCTCGGGCAGAAATTGGCAATCATGGCACACACATGTTGTCAAAGAATATCAATGCATTTATTGCTGGTGATAATCGAACTAGGGATTATTCTAACCAAAACACCAACTTAAACATTGCGGTCAAAGGTACAATAGTAACTCTACAATTCGGCATGTCAATCCCGAATAATTAACACCACAAGCAACCTAACTTTTTCTATTTCACCTTACAATTCATCTGTAACCTTTGCATATATAAATACTCAGACATGCCACGAGGCAAGCTACAAGCTTCGACATCGTTTATTTGTATCCTTCCATTTGTGAGGCCTCTTAAAACGCAACAGGTGAATACGAACGTTTACATAGCAGGCCGGGACATAGCAGGCCGGGACACAAGTGTCATAATGTGTAACTATAATACCTTATAATTTCCAGGTGATAACACAGATGTTAAGATATTGGCTAAAATAGATGACAATAATCACTTTGATGTAACTATGGGTAGGAACTATGGTGGGGAACATTACCAACATTACAACAGCCATAAGTACTGCATACAAGTTACCATCGCTGGTTAATAAAAACTAAGTAGGCCTATAGCGGGTACGTGATGCAAAGCACTCCGTGTCCATGGACATCTCAAGGGAATTGCTAAGACAAACCTTGAAGTAGGATTTAAGATAACAACCGACACACTTAAAATTTTTGACAATTTAGATAAAGCACTTGATCTGCTGTTTGGTAAGATCTACGTCTAAATAAAGCCAGGTAAACGCTTACGAATTCATTCCGACTCGAACCTCGCTCCACTGGTACTAAGACAATTACCATTTACTATAAGCAAACACATCTCTAACATTAGCTCTCACCAGGCATTGTTTGACCCTATGCAGACTTGGGAGGAGGAGTTAGAGAGTCTAATAGACCCTCGGTTCTAATTCTCTTCGATTTATTTTTGATAAATTTTCTGACTTTTCATCAAATATGTTGAGGGGTATTTTTTAAATGGTTTTCAACATTTGCTAATCATGACGTCATAATGCTAACGAAGATTAACCAACAAAAACAACGAGAAATTTCTACGTATAAAAACACTTAAGACACCCCCCCCCCCACACACACACACACACACTCCTAGATATCTCAAAATATCCTAGTCTAAATAGGTTTGAAAATGGTACCTATGTGCGAAGCCGACCTTGTGGTAAGTTGGTTTGAGTAATTCTTTTACTTTTCCCCCTTCCAATGACAATCTATTCATGCTTGCAGTCCTCTGTTCTTTCGAAACATAATCTTCCCACTTCACGAGAGCAGATGACAGAGCACAGTACCTCCGGGATTGTGGCAGGCAAGCTGAGCGTCGGTTTGAACTCACGGCGCTTGATTAGTGATTAACGATTAACTCTGAACCTAACTTGTGCCTCATGGGTAACTAAAGGAACAGGTGATATTATTTAGTTTAACCAACAATTTTGTAAGACAGTAAAAGCTAAGAGATTTTAATTGATACTCGATAAACATTGGCAAACACTCACCCGTAAGTACGCTTTCTACTATCAATACGCTCAAGGTAAGTAATTCTTCCATATCCAACTTTAAAAGTGTTATCCAAAAGAACAATGTTAACATTACAGGTCATGAAGCATATTTGTTTATATTCAAACGTAGTGAAAAAATCATTGCCCCCTACAAGGTAAACGCTATACGAGTATCGTGTACGAGGCAGTATGCAATTAGAGAAAAGGGATGGCTCGTGTAGCACTGGATTTTATGAATGCTTTAGGAATGATACTATTTCTTTTTCAATGTAAAACGAAGCTCCAAAACTGAGCTATCAAAATATATCTGGGACTTAAATTGGGTGCAAAATTAATAACAATTTAAAGCTTGGTTGTTTTTGAGCACGCTAGACAGTTTAATGTAAGGATGTGAAAATGTTATAATGTAAAAGTAAGCTCTTACCTCTGACTAAAGTAACCAACTGAATAAACATTATAAACTAGTCTAAAAATGATGTCGAGGAATTCGTTAGTTTTTGTTTGCCATGTGATATCTAAGGTAAGGAAACGACGGTGATTTTATCTCCCTTTTGCCAAACTTAGATATCTCAAAACTACAACAAAATTTGTAAAACATTTGTATTGTACTTCACGAATCGACCCAACAGGATAGATTGCTATATATTATCGATTGAACTCAGAAGCTGCTTGATTTTGCATGGCCAATTAGAGAAGTTCGCTTGACATACATAAAACAAAAACAAATAATTTTCTCTGCTTGAGTTAGTATGAGCAAGGCAAATACGCGGTGTCAGGGCCTTCAGGGGCGTGCCCTCGGAAACCTTGAGTTTTTTTTACGAATTTTCGTGTGATTTCCAAATTATATTTTCCAAAAAATTCTGCTGTTTTTTTTCTGAATCTTTGAAACGATTTCCCTCCACCCGAGGTGAATTTCAGTACCCGATTTCTCGTTCATCTGGGACTCGATTAAGATTTCTCCTGTGGCACAAGAGGTTTTTAGCGTCCTTGTCATCAAGTTGTCCAATTTTCCCCAAGAGTTTGACTCAGCCACTACGATTAGTTCGAATTTTCATTTAGTCCTCGGTCGGGAACGACGGAACTGTGTGTCAATCCTCTCTAAAACATAAACATATCATTGTCCTTAGCATTTCCGCTTAATTTTGTTTCTTCTGCCAAGAGTAATATCGTATTTATTGTCACCAAGGATAATGTTTTTCAAGGGAAAGAATATTTCTTGGCATTAAGTATTTTGTTTATTGCCTTGCCTAGTTAGAACAAGATTCCCAGAGGTGAAGTGACATTGAATTGGCGGAAAATGAGTTCTTTTTTTCTTGTCTTTTATGTGACTTAGGACCTAATTGATAAGGAAATATAGCCATAGTTTATAAAAAAAGAAAGAATTATGTCTAGTTGAAAGAAGATGGTGGGAAATGTTTCCAGGCAATTCCAAATTATAGGGGAATATATCAGTTTCTCAAGTTGCTTGCATATCCCCGTGGGCATACCAGAATTAAGTCGATGAACCTAGAAGTTTTTGTGTGGGTATTTCGTCGCCTGAAAGCGGTTTTTCCGAATCTGTTTTTCCAAAACCCGAGAAAAACGAGTTTGAAATTTTTGACATTTGTATCGCAGAACCGGCTATAGCTAGAGCGTTGGTTTTCTGACCATGTAACCAACTTTCGTTCAGCAAATCAGCAACTTTCGGCAAAACACACGATGCTGTATGCAATTCGACAAAAGTGCTTTGAAGAATATGCAACTCGGTAAAGCAACTGCAAAATACAGGCAATTAGAGAAGTCTTGCAGCAATGTCAATTAGACCATTCGAAAGAGAATTATTTTTGCGCAAGATGCCGTTAGTAACTCAGTTTTGGCAAAATTGGTATTTTCGGCAAGAGTGCTTTCAGGCGACAATTTATCGACTAAGATAACTCAGAATGCTTTGTTACGAAGCATTAGTTTTATAGGTGAGTGGAAGAAATGAAAACTGGGAATCGCTTTCCTTTTGTTTTCATTGAAGACCAGTTGTCCGTAAAAAGGGCTTTTGTGTAGCTTTCCAAGGTGCGTTTGAAACAGTTTTGAAATCAAAAGCGCCATT
>JAAAKL020002074.1:0-16147 GCA_010016065.2 Carybdea cf. marsupialis auct. non (Linnaeus, 1758)
GTACTACTACTAGTACTACTACTAGTACTACTACTAGTACTACTACTAGTACTACTACTAGTACTACTACTAGTACTGCTACTAGTACTACTACTAGTACTAGTACTACTACTACTACTACTACTACTACTACTACTACTACTACTACTAGTATTGTTAAAACTACGACAATTTCTGCCATTACTACAACTACTATTACTACAACTACAACAACTACTACTACTACTGCCACTACTACTACCACTACTACTGCTACTACGATCGCTACTATTGCTGCTACTGCGGCGATGGTTGCTATGAATGTCATGGTATCGGTACTACTTTCGTCATTTCTTTTCTAGGAGGGGTTCGTAGCACATCCCTCGTCTACAGTCCGCTCATACAAAAACCACGAGTTTCTTACGATTTGATGCACATCACTGATTGGTTTCCTACCATTCTAAAACTGGCTGGCGGGAAGTCTATTATGCCAGTTGATATTGACGGAATGGATATGTGGCCAGTCATTTCCCAAGGAATGGCATCAAAGAGACAGGAGATATTATTAAACATAGACAAGGAGGTCTATATCAATTTCGCCCTTCGTTACAAAAAATGGAAAATCATCTACGAAGGGTGTAAGTATGGTCTGTACTTTTGTTACTATCATCGTACTTTAGACAGCAGTTCTTTTCTTAACTTCAAAATCTTTCCCTGCTAATATTAATGTTACTGTAACATATGATAAAAAAGGGAATTTAAGTGTAACCCTTGTCTTACACATTTCGAAAAAGTCAAACATAATGTGGGGCATTGTGTCGCATTGTTACCCCTCAGATTTTGCTTTCCTAAAATCTGTGTACAACATTTTCTTCAGACAATTGCTTCTCTGTCGTGGCAAAGTATAACAGAACCGGGCTCTAATTCTCCATTTTCATAGCTTGGACTCGGGCGAGTGGGAGTATATTTCAATACGACCAGATCAAAATGTACAGGAATACAAACTATCATCACATCCCATTTTTCGCTATTTTGATTCCATTCTCTCTATTTTATATTCCTTTTTCCAACTTAAAAGAATAAGATACCAATGTAATCCTAAAAGGTTACCCTATATAGCCTTATACGGAGGCCAATGAAGTAACAATGACGTAATAATGACGTATTGCTATGCAACAATGACGTAATAATGACGTTTTCGGTTTCCTCTAAACATATCCCAAACTTTTTGTAGAACGGAGGTTCTTAACTCGGTTTTGTTTCTCTATCCATACCAGAAGTTACTTTAGATTGCTGACTATGGGCGTTTTCGCATACCTTCATTGACCTGAGAAATTTTAAAAGCGCCGTCTGATCGTACTCGAGTGGCCGCTGAAAACGAATACTTAAAAATGCAGTAGTGTCATAGGTAGGATCCAGTACAAACAGAGACTTCCATTGTGACTTTGGCTGAACGTAAGAATCAGTGAAGAGATACAGCAATGCGGATGAAAAGTGACGACGTCACAAATCAAAAGTTTTGGAAATAGTACAATTTAACTCTAAAGGCACCCGTGGAATAGGCTCTTTCCCAAGATATCAGCTCTGTAGTGTATATATCAGCGCTGAAAATAAGGGGCGATCACCGATCAATAATCGTTGAAAATAAGGGGCGATCACCGATCAATAATCGTTGAAAATAAGGGGCGATCACCGATCAATAATCGTTGAAAATCATATGATCGTCTAGAATGTAGAAGAAACGATCTTTGTGATTGCTGAACTTAAAATTCTCACTTCTTCAGTTTTGGAATTTTTTTGAAAATCCAGCCTTCCAAGCTTTTCATGCCGGATTCCTTAAGGCGATAATTGTGCTTTTGTATTATTCTGGCACCGTTCTCACAAACCCTCACTTACTGATGTTGAAATTGTCTAGTTTAGGTGATCAGCTGGCCTCTTATGGAATCCGGCATGAAAAACTTCCGTTTTCAGATGTTTATATTGAGACGACTGATACCGTTTTCAAATGATTCCATTTTCAAAAGCGTCTTCATTTGATGCCGGTTAGGAAGACGTTTCAATGTAAACGCACGGCCAATCCGTCATCATTTTGTTCCGTTTTCACATGAAAACGGCATCATGTAAACGGGGCCTGAGCACGTTGTCGAATATCAGTTCATCATAACAGATTCTTGCATAACCTCATTTGTGTCCCAACAAACACAAGCTGCTGACATGCTCCTCATATCCGTTCATCCCTTCTCTTATAATAGGGGACGAGACACCAAGGGATTGGTATCACCCAGCTAACTACACTCGAGAAGAATACGCAGCTCTCCCAAAGACTGAGGGATTTGATTCGTCAAGGATCAAATGTTCCGCGAAGCCGCTAAACATCAAATCATGTAGACACGTCTGTTTGTTTGATATCAAATCAGATCCATGTGAAGAAAACGACGTATCAGAAGAACATCCTCGATTACTGCAAAAACTGCTGAAAAAAGTTAAAACGTATAAAGAGAGTATGGTCGAGTCGTCGAGGAATGGAACTAGAGATCCTAAATCGGACCCGAATAGACATGGAGGAGTATGGCAGCCTTGGACAACCCCTGCAGACAATGCTAAGAAATCAAGTAGAACCTTTAATTCACGTTGCATTCAGGGTACAGGTGGCTCGGACAAATGCCGTCGATACCATCGTAGATACGGTACTAAGGCGTATAGTAAACCCAGAATTCAACATGATAGTGACAATATAGGAATTGAAAAACAATCCATTCTTATGCAAATGAGGTCGTTGTTTACTTGAAGATGTTAGATAGTTTAGTCTTATTATAAGAATTGGTTAAGGTTTGGGGTGGGACGTTCAAGGGGGGAGGGGGTGCATGGAAAAAACCAATGTTGTAAGTTGAACAACATGCCAAAATACAAATCGAGGCTGTGCCTGAAGTGATAGACAATGCTGTTGTTCTTACTTTGATTGCCTGTGGCAGTATTTCTCGCATGCATTTCACTCGATACTATTTGAAAACGAAGGATAAGATTGTGTCAGAGCTACTATTTTAGCATCAAATTAAACATTGGGACAGGTTGGGATGGGAAGTTCAAGGGGTGGGAATCCATGGGGAAAACATATGTTGTAAGTTACTCGTCCCGTAAAAGAAATTGAGGCTGTGCCTGAAGTGATTGACGATGCTGTTGTTCTTGCGTTTTGATTGTCTGTGGCAGTATTTCTAGCATGCATTTCACTCGATACTATTTGAAAACGAAAGATAAGATTGTATCAGAGCCACTATTTTAGCATCAAATTAAACATTGGGACAGGTTGGGATGGGACGTTCACGGGATGGGGATTCATGGGGAAAACAGATGTTGTAAGTTACTCATCTCGCAAAAGAAATTGAGGCCGTGCCTGAAGTGATTGACGATGCTGTTGTTCTTGCGTTTTGATTGTCTGTGGCAGTATTTCTAGCACTTTGTTTAACTGTGGCAGTATTTCTCGCATGCATTTCACTCGACGCTATTTGAAAACGAAGGATAAGATTGTATCAGAACTTCTATTTTGGCATGAAATTAAACATTGGTACAGGTTGGGATGGGACGTTCAAGGGCTGGGGATTCATGGGAAAAACAGATGTTGTAAGTTACTCATAACGTAAAAGAAATTGAGGCTGTGCCCGCGGGACGCATGATCAACGACTCGGAACAACGTGCGAAACAAGCGTAATGTCGTGGCGATGGATACTTCTAGGTATCCTCAATGATTGCTCAGGAAGGGAGATACTTGGGTCTTTTGCTTTTGTACCTACAACTGCATAGCCTTTAATGCTGGCACTTGAACAAGCAACACTTGTACCAGTGGCAATTGTACCACCGACAGTTGGACCACTAACACTGACACGTGTACCACTTGCAGTACAAACCCTTGCAACACCTCCATCACCGGCACTTACAGCACTGGTACCTTACCTGCCACCACTGGCAACTGTATCAGCAATGCTAGAAGGATCGTCAGCATTATCTACATCATCTGCAGTATAAGCATCACCTGCATCATCTGTAGTATCAGCATCACCTGCATCATCTGCAGTATCAGCATCACCTGCATCATCTGCAGTATCAGCATCACCTGCATCATCAGCAGTATCAGCATCACCTGCAGTATCAGCATCACCTGTATCATCTGCAGTACCAGCATCACCTGCATCATCTGCAGTATCAGCATCACCTGCATCATCTGCAGTATCAGCATCACCTGCAGCATCAGCATCGCCTGCATCATCAGCAGTGATAGTAGCATCAGCAGTAAGCAGTAGCACTATCAAAAAGTCCAGCACAAGTGCTATCACCAGCGTCCATAGATATAACTACCATCCTAGAGCCCGGGTTGATCACGTTATTATCACACAAGCACTATCATAAACAAAAAACAGGTACATAAACAAATAATTTAAAAAAGATAAGTGGGAAAGAATGCACTAATTTATAAAAGCAACGCAATGTATAAATCCAAGCATGTTTCACACACATTTCTACGTTTGCAGAGCGAATCGGTAATTACAGTGTATGATGGTTTTATAATCGTTTCTATTTTGCTATTCTAATCTACAGTTCCGAGTTAAATAATATCAGTTACGAGCTAGATTACTTTTATGTCTATCTACTAGCAATTCCAACAAACTGTCAATTGACCAAAATTCAAAAAATAACAAATTTTAACAACTTAGTCCCTTGTAACGTAATTCTAGGAATACAACGAGTGAGCAAACATTATGACAACAAAGAACAAAAAAGAACCAGCATTCCATGTTAACATATCAAGAGACAACAACATATACCATGAACAGTTAAATACCATGATACTGATAGAACCCAATTTATAACAAAGTCGCGCCCTTACCATGATTGCGTAATCGAATCGATAAATTACGCAATATGTCACAGATGTTATGCAGTAATATGAAACGATGATCAACAAGTCGAAAGAGAGTCATTGAATGAAGGTCCAAGGTATCTGTTTGGAATAACACCTTAAAAAACAAACTGTACATACAAGCGTCGATCGGAGACAAAAGACACACTTTTCGAGAGACAACCGTGAGCTTAGGGGGGGGGGGGGGAATTGTGTTTGGCAAGGGGCTTGGCACATCATCTGGGGCCATTATAACAAAATTTTCTTAATTAAGGTAGAGGGCACCATTGAAAAGGGATACCCCTTCCGTCCTACCACGATAACGTCCAAGTACAAAATTCCCCTTTGTTTTTCATGGTTACGCAACAACATATTCGTTTGACTTGTATTCAGACCACTCAACAGAATGAGTGAAAGTAGGAGCAAGAAAAAACTGCGACCTTGTAGTCAAACCACAGTGCATAGGTAAGCGTTGTTGACAAGCATAAATGATGGGCTTTTAATCAACGCTTCGATTAAAAATAGCAAAACCGGTGATTTGACCCCCTGCCCCCAGCAGACGTGGGACAGATTCGTGCTAGCTATTCCTCAACTTCTGCAGTTCTTAACACATAAAAAATAGTTCTATATTCGAAAATAGTGACACAAATCATACCGACTGAAGAATTGGCATTGTAGCTTGATCTTAGACCATGTTGACAAAGGAGATACCCAACTAGCGCATGCGTAAAAGATACTTAAGTCGAAAGAAGTCTTAAATATTGCCTTTACAGTATTATCGGCGGCATTGTGAAAGGATGGCGTGGGGTATGAAATTCCGCACGTTTTACATGTCCCAGTGTCATACACATTTTTACAAATACATAAATATTTGCGTATGTTGGACATGCAATCCCCCCAAAAGTAGAAAAAGTACGTCAGTAGCTTAACAATAATTGGTCATTTGAAATTGATTTGAATTTGAACGGATTTGAAACACCATGTCACATGTTGAAATTTACCACAAACGAAGCTAATCACCTGCCGATCTAAGACTAAGGGTTACCAAAAATACTTCTTTAACTGCCCAAGGCAATGATTTGAAAATCCCAAATCCAAAAGAGGTGAATACTCAAAATGGGCATTTGACAAAAATCCACAATAAAATCAAAAAGTTTCCTCTAAAACAAAAAAAGGCCTAAAATAACAATTTTTCAGGCAATTTCCAAGTATGAAATCGTTGTCATAATTGGGAAATCAAAAGGAATGATTGACCCTTTTATGCCAACAAAATGAAAAGTGATGAAGCCAGAAAAAGTATTTAAAGATCACACAAAGATTGTTGAGAGGCACAGTAAGAACTTCAAGCAATATTAAATAAAATCTAACTATATCGCCAGGTTCCAAAAGGACGTACCTCACAAGAGGAGCTCTCTTCTTTTCACCAGTGAAATAGAATATACGTCCCTTTTCGTACATCAATTAACTCGATTATTAGCGACCCAGTGTTACTTAGTGGAATCTGCCACCTATTAAGTATTGGCGGTTAAAACGAGGGCACTAAGCTCAGAGGGGTACCTAATCAAGAACTCACGACGTCTGTTAAAACTATTTGTCTCATTCATGCTCTTGAAAGGATCTTTCAACTGATACACAAACTACACCAAGAATAGTGCAAGACGCAGATAAGACGACAAAATGAGAGAAGCAGACAACAACAAAAGAAGAAGACGGCAAGCAGAGAAGCAGGCGTAAAGAAGAAGAGAGGCAGACGGCAAGAAGACGAGAAGAAGACGGCAATAAGAAGCGAAGCAGACGGCAAGAAGAAGAGAAGCAGACAAGAAGAAGAGAAGGAGACATGAAGAAGAGAAGTAGACAAGAAAAGAAGCACGCAACAAGAAGAAAAGCAGACAAGAAGAAGAAAAGTAGACGGCAAGCAGAAGAGAAGTAGACGACAACAAGAAGAGAAGAACACTACAAGAAGAGAAGCAGACAACAAGTAGAGAAGCAGATAACAAGTAGAAAAACAGAAAAAATTGTTAAGCAGACAACAAGTAGATAGGCAGACAACACGAAAAGAAGCAGACGGCAAGAAGAAGAGAAGCAGACGAAAAGAAGGAGAGAAGAAGACGGTAAGAAGAGATGGAATTATAACTAAAAGATGACATTGACTTTGCTTGCGAAGTTAAGCCGGCTCTTTCATTTTGATTTTTTCTTACTTGCCTTATTGTAGCCTCATATTTCTAATGCAAATGATTCCTCGTTATAACAGAACGGGTACCATAATACTCCTGCATGGTCCTTCTTTACTTCATAATATCACTAGCTGGTTTTAAAAGCGGGTCTTCATCACATATATATGAAACGCCAAACGTATCTTAGACCACGAAACTGTCTCATCTCGTAAGAGTCGTTACTTAAACGAATGATACATTCAACCCACATCGTTTCAAACATCCCACTACTACGCCTTGCTGTGGTTGCGACATTTTCGCCTGGTATAAAATATTTTGGGTTCTTTTTGAAAAACAAAGTACGGACGTGGAGGGTTTCTAACAACCATGTAGATTGTCGGCACTGAGAAGCTCTAAAAGTGGTAAACACTAAGTGAAAAAAGAACTAAATAAAAAAGTAGATACACTTATGATTGAATGACCTGAAAATATTACACATTGATGTTTATAATTACGAAACTTCTGACATGTTCTTCACTGCTCAAAAGTATTCCTAACTTACGCTTGCTAATTCTGTCACAAAGTCATTAATAAAAATACAGGAAAAATCTTCGTTTCACTGAATTATTATAACGTAACTGAACAAAATTTTGTCATCTCAGTGCTATTCTAACCGAGTCACATTCTAAAACCGCCCTAAAATTCCGAATTTACGCCCTGGGATTATATATCTTTGTAAATATTTTCAGGTGGGGTCATATTCTGAGGGCATTTAGTACTTAAAACTAACTTTGTATGATCCTGGAGGAGGGTGTTAAAATTAGAACTGGTCTCAGTTGCGGTTTTGAAGGATGCGGGGCCTATGACGTCATGCATTGCAAGGAAGCTCAGACATGATCGTATTTTGGAAGTTCCTGAGACATTTCATTTCTTCCAGTGGATACAGTTTCGAGTTTTCACTTACTTCCATCAACTTAGTATGGGCAGTCAGACACATCCTTTTTTCTTAGAATTGAGGTGCGGGGCCCCTTATAGGTGCGGGGCCTCGGGCCATGGCCCTGTCGGCCTCCCCTAAAACCGCCACTGACTCGTCCCCGAGCGCATAATATCTCTTTGTACTGGTAGAATGGAAAAGGCAATCTGAACATCAAAACTAACAACAAAGAAAATCTTCTGTTTTAAACTTTACGTCGATCATAAATATGACCTCTGAGCTTGTATACGGGGCACTAGTATTCAAAGGGAACTTTGGGCTAACATAATAAGGGGGAGGCTTATTGGAGGTTCTAAGGTATTCTGTACAGTATCTGTACAGTCAAGGTAGGACAGGCAGCATATGTGGATGATGCACTTCACTTATAGCAAGAGCAAAACTCTGGTAAAAGACTAGATCTAACTAGAGACATAAGAGAACATTGATGACCTTCTAGAAAGATCACAAATATACCATCATTAATATTCATGGTCTCCCAGCCCCCGATGTCACGTTCCGTAAGGAAATGTTCCAAAGCGCAACGTCTGGCACTCATACGTCTTTATCTGTATCTGTCAATGCCCAGTCTGTATTTCTTACTTTAAACGTTTATGCAAGATATGTGAAATCTAGGAGCGAGGTGGGAATGGCAAGACGGGGGACAGGGGGGCCTGGGAAACAAGAGAAATAGTTAACACGTCGCGATTCTAATCAACAACGGAGCCATTATCCCATTACTTTGGAGCCATTAGCTTCAGGAACAAATATCTCAAACTCTATCTTTACAAACACGAGGGTAAGATGGTCATATGACAAAGAGAAACTGATCTTAAACATATAAAGGGTTCGTACAAAATATCTGACTTAAAATATCCCTATTTCCCCCTCCATTTGAAGTAACTGGGGCAGTTCAACTGAGAAGAACATTATTCCCTGACAGTTTACATAATCTTCCAATTTGTTTGACGCTCGTTCCATGTCGCTAACTGGGAATCTAGAAACCCCTAATCCATCCACGACAAATTAGTATAGCTATTCACTCTAATTTCCACGAAGAAAAGCACAATGAAAGAAAAGAGAGAAAGAAACAATAACAGAATAAGCTCAGATTTCCCGGAATATTCTGTAGCTTAAAATGGTTTCCCACCCATTTAGTTACCTTTTCAGATTTTCCCATAATTTCCTACAAAAATCTGCCCTTTTCAAGGTTTCCCAGATTCTGTACGAACACTGACACATGAATGGAGATAGGGAATGAAATTTTGCTAAAATTGTAAACAATGAAACCTTAATTTTCCGTACTAAACATATTTCATTTGACGCAATTACCAAAATACCACGACTACTCGATATTCACTTAAATCCATTGCTTACTACATATAAATCACACATATTTTGTGGATGACGAGCCTGGCTTTGATATTCGACCATCTTGCGTAACAGGGTACCTGTGTGCATTATGCTTGAAGACTCGCAGTTTCGTTTGCAGTTCCTCGTTTTCTTTGTTGGACCACATGAGTTCCTGTTGCAGTTTCTCGATAACTTTTAATAGGGAATCCCGCTCATCTTCTAAACTGCTCATTCGATTGTTCGATACTTTTAACTCCTCTATTAAACGCTCGTTTTCATTTTCTAACTCGTCTATCCTTGACGCTAATGAGTCAGTCATGCTAGGCAGGCTTGAGGCTGTCACTGCGTCACTTGTAAGGAGGTCTTGCCCTTGTGTATCATAAACCAAGCTTACTGCCTGCGATTCAGCAACATTCATCCTGCGATTATCGGCACATGACAACTGGATCACGCCTTCACACGACCGTCTTACATTTAAATGTTCTATACAAACTTGCAGCGGAACAGGAACTGGTGCCGATTCCAGACTTCTTGCTTTGTCGTCAATAAGCATTAGTTTTAAGTCTTCCAACTCTACAAAAAATGGTGGCGTGTACGCCAAAACTTCGTCTTCCCCGAATTCGGCTAGTAAATCAGTTGTGCTGAGTTTAAGAGTCGCTTCAAGTCCATTCACACGGATGTGGCTAAATCCCAACTCCGATGAACGCGGAGAATGATGCTCAGCTTTCGGACCCTTCTCAACTCGTAGGCAAAGCATATTTTCCGAGCCGAAAGACGTCAAGTTCGGTTTTTTGGAAGCTATGAAATCATCGAATACTTCCGCAAACACAAGGCGGTGATTTAAAGTTCTGTTGTAAAGTACATTACCTTTTTCTTCTAGCCGCATTGTTTCTATGGTAACCTTTGTGTTGCTGTTTTCACCTTCCACCTGTAGCCCGATTCTAGCATTCTTTGCGCGAATTTGAACGACTGACACATATTTTTTCTTTGGACCACTATCCGAGGAGCACGGCTTCTCGAAGCTTTTTTCTTGAGGGGTTTCAACTTCTACCTCCAATTCCTCATCTTCCAGAGGACGATGATGGATATCCGAGCAAAGCCGAGCCAGCGGCCGCTTGTCTTTCTCATCCTCCTCCTTGGATTCAGACTGCCAATTCTCTGAATACTCAGCAGCTACATCAACAGCAAGTTCTGGTGATGATGTTATTGATCGAGCATCCACTTCCACAGGCCGTTTGAGAGAGTCCTCATTCACGTTAACCTCCGAAGCTTTCAGTACCGATATGGGCTGACCGTACATTTTATTCTTATTTGAAGCATTCTCGGTTTCGTTTGCATTCACCAAAGGTGTCCCAAGATTGTCTGCCATTACGTGTATACTGGTTTCTTCAAAATTTATTGACGTTTTCTCTGTAGATAAAGGGTCCTGCATAACTCCTCTTTCAATCGTCGTGCTTACAGACCCGCTTCCGCCACTGGAGTTACCCTTTGGGCTAGTTTTTAGACCTCTAGTGCAATCACAAACAGCCCCTTTCCGCGCTTCCCCGTGACACTTAGAGCAAGTCCGTGGGCTACTTCCTGAGCTTGAAATACCACTGGAATCATCTAAATCTTTATGTTCGTCTCTTAATAGGGGTCTTGCATTACCTGGACTTGCCCCCGACGTATCAGCACTCAATACTTTAGCACCATTAGAACCGCTAGTAGTAGTTTCATGCAAGGATAATCTACTAGCAGCAATTTTATCGTTATCATTATCTTCTTCTTTGGAATAACCTGCACCACTCGTAGAAGCTATTTGACCGTCATCCTTCGATGTTACTGCTGGCTGAGAAAGTGTTTTGAACGAAGATGACGGTTCTCTCTGCCTTGCTAATTTTTGCTCCATATCGATCAATCTCTGAAGAAGCGTTTCGGATAACTTTGGATCGACTTCTTTGCATGGAGGCAAGATGAGGTCAACCTCGAGTTCGGGAATTGATATATTAATTGTCAAACCTGGCACGTTACCATGTATGCCAGGCAGTTCGTGGCCTGTTTGTGAGTCTGAATCTAAATCAGGGGTTATCTTCTCTCCAAATTCCTTAAACATATCTGCCAACCGTAAAAGAAAAATAAGTTGGAAGTGGTCCATCTGTACAGTTGTTTTCCTGGCTACATGAATAATTATACTGGCTACTGGAACTTTGGGCACCGAATTAGGATTTGAAATTACATGTATACTGGGTGGTTGCGTGGAGAAATAGTTATATACAGCTTGCTCCACGGCACTGTCGTCTGATTCCATTCTCATCAGGTTGGATGACACGCCTGGTTGCGAAGCATGGTCATAAGAGGGGGGAAGAGATGCCTCTGACGATCGCCGAGCATTCATCAATGGCCTATTAAAATCGGACATTCCTGGCATTCGTTTTCCCATTGCCTGGGTAGGCGGGTAGTAAGGAGGTGGCGGGCCATTAATAATAGGGTCGGAGGTGCCGTCATAAAATGTAGAGCCACCAGCACTAAATTCATGTAGAGATTGTGTATCAGCATAATCCGTTTTGGCATTTGCAGTTTTTGAGAGAAGGGATGTTTCCGATCGACTGGGCCTCAGTGTATCAAATAAAGGATCCTGCCCTAGGTACTGCTTTCCGCTCTCGTAAGTCATGTATGTTTGATTAGCATTGGTACCATCAGCGCCGAAATCCAAAGAGCGGTCTATACTGTCACGTGATGAACAGCTTGAGGTGTCAGGAACTGAGAAGGTTGGAGATGTCACCCTTGCGGCTCCTGCAGTACTAACTTGCTTTCCGTCTTCCAATTGACTCACATTTCCTAAACTGCCTGTCCCATTGACACCTACACCGGTGTACGATACCTTCCTAGCTACCATGGGTGAACTGTTGGTAGAAGCTACCCCTCTTCCTTTGCCATCGTATCGGACAGAATCAATACCCTTAACATTTTTGCCGGCAGTTTTTTCTTCCGTTGCCGGCAAAGCAACCACAGTTTCTCGTTGCTGACACGCCTCTTTTTCTTTGTCCGGTACATCAGACGTGAACGTTCGGGAAAGATCGAGAAGAGTCGACGCAGACTCGGTAGCATTACACTCGGCGTAAGATGGTAGGAGTTGCCTAGCTCCAACAAAACTTATCGGAACACAAGCCCACACTCTGACAGGGACAGCGTCAACAAATGTAACAGGCCTACCGTTGGAGTCCGCAAGTCCTAGAAATTCAACCCAGGCCTGGTCAGCAGATACACACCATATTTGACGTGGGGTGTCCGGGTGCGTGATAATAGACGGGTCGCATTTTTTTGTTTTCTGTAGCTCCTCAAAACGACACTGAAACTGTCGGTGGTTTAAACTGTAATCATTAATCCATGTCTCATTGGGCAGAATTCCAATATCGTCTTCCTTATTAGGAAATGTATACAAATCGGTGTAGACTTTGGAAGTAAGGAGATATTGTAAATCCATCAGTAAATCAGACTGTGAACATGCAGCCCCAATGCGGCTGTTAGTCACAACGGCTTGGGCTATTTGTACTTGTAGAGCCTTGGGTCTTTGCTCGTAGTAAGGCGTATCTTCTGGCACTTCCACTGGAATCACGAGCTGTTAGAGGGTAAAACAACAAATCAAATAAAATCGAATTGTTCGACCGCAGTCGAGGGCGACCCGAACGCTCCCTTTTCAAATGGCTTCTGCCCGAAGGCATGGAGGGGCGCCACTCCTCTTCATTGTGTTTCCACATTTTGACCCTAGTATGAACTGGTTCCCATTTACCGACCTCGGAAGGATGACCCGCTGGGTTGGCGGCCAGCTTGATGGCTCAGTTTACAAATTGATGAAACAAACAAATTTTCAAATCACCCAGAGTGGGATTTGAAACTGGAACCTTCTGCGCTAAAAGCTGCAGGCTGAACCACTGAGCCACCACGCAGTATTATAACAACTAACATCAAAAGTACGTTTATAACATATTTCTCTTACAATGTCGATTTTGTAGTTTAAAGATGAAAAGTAAGCTTTATCTTTTTAGTATGAGCCCGATGCTACTCCTCTCCCACTCGTTCTCCCCTCAAGCTACTGCCCTCTATAATAGAAAGCATCAACCTGCTCGTGTGGTTTTGGAATCCCATCATCGGTAGGGAAGTGATAACGTATTACTACATATGGAAACTTGTTGGCATGGCAAGTGATAACGTATTACTACGTATTATTATTATTAAACTTGTTGGCAAGTATGACAGAGCAAAGCACGTTTACGGATGTGGTGGAGATACATGTGTATATTTGTTAAAATACAAAATCAATATTGGTTTGATTTTTCAAATGCTACGGAGACATGCAACATCGAAACCATAATAACTGACGGGTTGTTTTTTATTGACCAGCATCTAGTGAATTTCGCACGGTATTGATTACTTTCTATACTCGTCTCAAAAAGGGCTTACCACTAAAACATTGGGTTGCCAAAAGCGACTATTTTGCTTCTCTTTTTATGAGGTTGTTTTACGATCTTCATTCTAGTTTATATTTCACTAACGTCGGACCAAAACACAATATTCACAAAGTTGAGAAAAGCTATTGAAACAAATGTAATACCCTTTGCACAAGAGAGGCTTGACGTCTGTCACGTCTACGTGAAGTGGTAATCTTCTTGTTCACACGAGTCACGAGGGTTAACGACGTCAACTGAAGAAATAAAGTTTCACAGTCAAGATCTCTTCAATGTCAGTCGCCATCTTGGATAGTAGTTGCGATACTCAACATAAGTTCTCTTTCTAGTAACTATCAAATGGCATCTTCTAGCACAACTGAACGGAGTTACGAGGATGGTCAGTATTTCATCCCCCTTTGAGACTGGTCTCCGTCGAAATTGACAAGTAACAAGAAGAATGGTCGTATACAAAAACAAACTGGTTAATAGGTAAGAACCGCACTCTCCCTAAAGTTTTAGTAATGTCCTCGGTAGGAAGATGCTTGGTGCCTCAAAACTGTGGTAATATGTTGCTTGCTTTTGGTTTTAAGCTGCAGATTTGAACCTTGAAATGCTTTGTCAGAGAGCTGACTGATGAATTTGATATGATCAGTCTATGAAGTTATCGAGACCTGCTGGCATACTCGCAAACTCGTTGAGTGTTTCCATTGCAAGCAGTTCCGCTATTACAGTATAAAGACGGTCTGTGTTTCATAGTTCCCCATTTCCGTGAAGTACTGATTATTTATACCTTGTATAGGAGGCATTCCACTCATCTAACTTTGTACTATAGATTCAGCTCCGATTTCTGTAGTTGGTAATTCTACATGTCTTTGTTGTTTTACACCACATCATCTAGCCAATGTGAACAGACGTCGACGTTGTCGTGACGTTGCGGGGACGTGACGTTCGTCAACTACTCTCCATGTGGATAGGGTATAAGGATGCTCTGAACGTCTTCCATGTCATATGTAAAGCAGAGCTCACAAACAAAGAACTTTATGGAGAACTGCTACCTGTGTCATCCAAAGTGGCACACAGAGGAAGGCTCAATACGGGGAACTGTATGCATCAAAACTGGTTCTATGGCAACCTACGCAAGGAAGTAGGCAACGGGGTAGAACAGCTGCCTTCTGCATCGACAATCTGATGGAAGATACTGTGCTAGGCAGCATCAATGAACTAAGACAGCCATGCAAATCAAGAAAGGATGGAGGGGCCGTGCTTCATTTAATCGAGCGGAAGGAAGTAGGCAACGGGGTAAAACAGCCGTCTTTTACATCGACAATCTGATGGAAGATACTGTGCTAGGCAGCATCAATGAACTAAGACAGCCATGCAGATCAAGAAAGGATGGAGGGGCCGTGCTTCATTTAATCGAGCGGAAGGAAGTAGGCAACGGGGTAAGACAGCTGTCGTTTACATCGACAATCTGATGGAAGATACTGTGCTAGGCAGCATCAATGAACTAAGACAGCCATGTAAGACAAGAAAGGATGGAGGGGCCGTGCTTCATTTAGGCGAGCGGAAGCGAGTAGTATGTACATTATCTTAGTTCGCCTTTCTTCATCGTTCTTCAAGCCATCGAACAGTAAAGAGTGGCAATACGGTTCCAATTGAAGTGACATAAATGCCCCCTCATATTGAAAGTCTAAGTGGGCAGAGTTGGTTTGCCTACCACTTAATGGAGGTGATTCCCTATAATTACGCCCACAAGTCAATCAACTCGTCAAATCAGCTTTTCTTACCATTCACGTACAATCACGTACACGTATACTTCGTCCTAAGCAGCGATTGTCCGGATGCTTTCCCGTTAGAGACCGTGTTCCTAGACTCCTGAGATCCAATGTCATTTATCAATATGCGTGTCAATGCTGCTCAGCATGGTATGTGGGTCAGACTACCAGCCATCTAGATCCTAGGACTTCTAAACATCTTGGCATCTCGACCGTGACAGGTAATTCTCTCTCTAGCTCATGTTTCTGATACATAACACAACATGCAACATGATACATTACATCTCATTGTCACCTGACTACTTCAAAAGTATAACGACTGCATCTTCTAGTTATCTGCTTCTCCATAAATAGAGCCTGCTCATCAAACATCTGAATCCTACACTTAATGCGACTAACAGTTCCTACACCCTCTATCCGTTTAAACTTCCCACATCTTACATTCATTCTCTGGCTCCTGCAATTTTTTCACTGAAGATGAGCAACGGTAGTCATATTCCGTTTATTCGCTTTAATTATGTTGTGCGACATAAAAAGAAACGTCAGCGTTAACATATATTGAACTGTGCTGTTTTTACAGTGTTTAAGATTACTACCTA
>JAAAKL020002074.1:16157-27663 GCA_010016065.2 Carybdea cf. marsupialis auct. non (Linnaeus, 1758)
ATATTCATGTTAAGATAGCGCTTTCCACCTGGTGTGTGTCTATTGCCTTTTTCGTACAATGATATACTACCATCCCTCATGTCCAGTATCTTATGATCCAAGTAATAAACCCCTCATGCTATCTAGGAAGCCTATTGACCTAAGGAGACACATGAAGTCTTCTGCTTCAAAGCCTTCTTCAATTAGAACAGCGCAGAAATAGGTTGTATGTTATACATATCCTGCGCCTGCCTCCGACTCATCCAACCTGCGCGGGCCCGGATTTTAGTCCGTCTGCAGCTGGATGGATATGCCCACGAGGCGCACCTCGCACTCGATATTTGATGTCGTCGCCAAAGATCTGCTATCCTGTGGGGTGCCTCTACCTCAAGCGGAGCAGCTTCCAGTCGATCGTCAGCACTGGCGAGCACTTGTGTCTAAAGTTGGCTCCACACACCGCACGGTGCTCGAGGATTAGTGAGTGAGTGAGTGAGAAACAGGCTAGTATTGAAATGACATATCGTTTGGCAGAAGAGAACCATTTGAAAGAGTCGTGGATAAAGTCTGGCCCACAATGCATCTAATTTGGACAGTTATATTGGGACAACTTGAATCCAGCCTGAAGACTGTTTCATTTCTCGGAAAAGTAAATTTTGCTCTGCCTAACCTAGATGATGGTTACATGATACATTCTTTACGATCAAACATTGCCCATGAATGCCCCTTACTTAGTAGAACTGTCCCATAAACGAGTGCGAATACCTCATGTTCTTTCGTTCAGTTTCACACCCATCAATTCCAATGAATCGGCCTGAGTGTCTTATCCCTTCCATGTTGGATTGGCCATCGTCGAAAACTCTCAACTATCGTAAGAACAACTCGTGGGGTCATGGCCATCTGTGACTGCATCATAACTATTGCTTGGTTCAATATAGCCTGATTTTCATCGCTATTACCATTAGTTTAACCTCGGAGTTGGCGGGCCACGGTCATTGACATGTACCGCATAGACTACCTGTTAGGCATGATGTCTAGAAACAGCCCTACAAATCTCTAAGACCTTAACCGATACGGCTACCTAACAGGCATAACGGTTAAAAGAACAGCCCTACCAATTGCAAGGCCCTCAACCGATACGGCTGCCTATTAGCCATGATCGCTAGAACAACAGCCCTACAAATCTCAAGGCCCGCAACCGACAGGGCCTACTTATTAGGCATGATCGCTATAACAACAACCCTACCAATCTCAAAGTCCTCTCAACCGATAAGGCTACCTATTAGCCATGATCGCTAGAATAACAGCCTTACCAATCTCAAGGCCCGCAACCGACAGGGCCTACTTATGAGGCATGATCGCTATAACAACAACCCTACCAATCTCAAAGTCCTCTCAACCGATACGGCTACCTATTAGGCATGATTGCTAGAACAACAGCCCTACGAATCTCAAGGCCCGCAACCGATACAGCCTACCTATTAGGCATGGTGGCTATAACAACAATCCTACCAATCTCAAAGCCCGCAACCGACAGGGCCTACTTATTGGGCATGATCTCTGGAACAACAGCCCTACCAATCTCAAGGCCCTCAACCGATACGGCCTACCTATTGGGCACGATCGTTAGCACAACAACCTTAGCAATCTCAAGGCTCTCAACCGATACTCGCCAGATGAGAAAACCAACAAATGACAACAAAGACATGTCAAACAACACTATACTCATTACTTGATACAACGAACTAGACTTCTTAGCATAAAAAATTCGTACAACACATTGGCATACGCATATCTGAAATCAATAGACCACGCTCAAATTTATCTGCATACGTCACATATTATCCCTGCATATTAACAAATTATCTGATCAAATGACTGCTGTTCACCCATCAGGGTGGAGACAAATGATGCAAAAAATGTTGTCATCTTACCCCTAAACAATTGGCAACAGAATATTACAAATAAGCAAAGTATTTACAAAATCCAAAACAAAGTCGCAGTTGGCGTTGACGATGAAACGGTGAGTTAAAGAACACAACGTCATAATCTCGAAGTGAGAAGAAGGCTGCCGTTCTAAAAAAATTTTGAAGGACTCTGAACGAGGTCTACATTGTTTATGCGTAATAATTCAGCTAATATGAAGTCAACAACTAATTCTGATATTGGAGTTACTTGTTTCGGAGACGCGTAATATTCCACCATGTGTCAAGCTCGAACGATCACGATGTATGCCAGCAGTTTCTAAACTACGAATTGCTTCCTATCGCAATGGACTTAAGACAGGAAAGGAGGGCTACAATGGCGAGGTAGTAGTAGTTTCGTATGGTTACACCCTTAAGTCCAAATTTCTCATCCATGTAGCAAGCACGTCTTCGCATAGGTAGAGGGTCTTGTATCCACCATCGATGGCCGTATGCGGGCAGTGAAGGACAATATGATCGGTTGTTTCGGGTTCCAAGCCACACCTGGTGCAGATTAGATCCTCCACACTTAATATCTTAATAGGTATCTTAAGAGGTATCTTAATAGAAGCAAAATACTAAACAAGAGATATCTACTTAGGAGAGTAGAACTCTCATAATAGTAGAAAGTCGATGAGGGTATGGCAGGCTCAGCGTTGCTACTCATATCACTACCAACCACATCTTGCCACAATGGAATATGCAAAGGTCACGCGATAGACATTGGTGACTGGAGGCAAGACCACCAACGACAAAATATATATAATTAATGCTCTCGGGAAAGTATGTTCTCTGTAATAACGGCACTTGCCCTTCAGATGCTTATATGGATTGTGTCGCAGCAGCCTCTTATTGGGATCCCCTAAAAAAGCAGCCAGACTACACTGAGAGGCAGATATAAAGTGAGGTATAGTGATAAAATGTTACTGCACATGTGTAATAGACGCAGGACATATTCGGACGGGCGCATGCCAAGAAAAATGGGGTGTGCAACACGTCACGGACATTTCAGGTATCTCGAACGTATCATAAACGTTCGATTAAGCGATCGGGGCGCTTGATTACGAAATTAACCTGCAATAGGGGAGCCCCAATTGAGAGGGGCGCATCATAAAAAGTCAGAAGTATTTGATGACAAAGACTGACTTTGTGCAGTTAAATGGGCGGAAATCGAAACTATAATGTTCAGACGAGTTTTCCATCTTACATTTTTTCGTCCCAATGCCACTGTCTTGATCTTCTTCATCGACCTCATAGCATCGTAAACTTTTCGCTTCATCAAATTTATCCTATTTACAACCCTAGGCACTCATTCGTGAGGGGTGCTTATTCGAGGAAAGGGGCTCAAAAGGGCATTTATGGTCCATACAAAAATGCATGACTTGCTGGTTGTTTTAGTGAGTTGCAAAGTAAATTCATAATATCCTAAAAACAGCGTCCACATCTTTCGTGGCTAATGTTAACTTTCAAAGCACTGTTATCAGCACTGCTGGTGATTGTTCTGTTGGTACCTACAAAGTACCAGGAGATACGAGTTATGCTAATGCTGGGATGCCTCTTGCTGTTCGATACATCTGTTGAAATAGCAGGTCTGGTTGGTGCTTAACAAGCTATCTCTACCACATTGTGGAATATCCGTCAAGGAGGAATCAATGATAAAGAAAATTGGCTCTTAACCGATTTTCATCAATCATACTTTCCGACATAACAAAATCTCATGCCCTCCTCAGAGCAAAATGAATCTCAAATAGAAACGTAACAGAACTATAGTGTGGGGGTCTTTTTTAAGTTCTATTAGTAAGACTCGATCCATTTAAAGTATATAACCTAGTTTCCAATATCGGGTTTTAAGTTCTGTTAGCAAGACTCGATCTATTGAAAGTAAATAACCTCGTTTCCAATATGGGGCTTTAAGTTCTGTTCGTAAGACTCGATTTATTAAAAGTAAAAAGTAACTTCGTTTCCAATATGGTGCTACATTTAAATTCCTCACCTTGGCGAAAACGAAGTTGAGATATTAAGTATCTGAGGTATCACACATTCAAAATAGTGAGGGTTCGCTTCAGTGTAGTTCCCACGATGTCTAGATGCCATCAACATGGAATTTACGGGTCCTAGTTAACAGCGGTCACTGCAAGAATTCAATAATGCTAGGGAATGAGTTTGGACCCTCTGAAATGCATGTTTAGGATAGTTGAATAAATTCCATCTTTATTAACACCATAAGGGGGCATTTGGCAAGTACAAAGGGGGCATAACTTATTCTAAGCGTAGAAAAGGGAGGAGGAGGGGACACAAATCTAAAATTACGGGTCGAGAGTTTTAAGGCATCATTTAGATGATGCTATCCTCTCTTACAGTTGAAGTCTCCTAGGGGCGACATTTCCCACTTTGTGATGAAGCTATTAGTCGTACTGTAGTAGATCATCTTACGTCCTACTCTACCCTGCGTTTTCGCCTTGCCTCGCTTTTTCTCCATAGAGAGGCCACAATTATCAAGCCGTCCCATTTTGTGTTACCTTGTTCTTCACTTCCGTACGAGGCTACACTTTACGTCATCATTTATACCTGCCTTAACTTAGTCCATTGGAGCCACTTGGTCGAGAAACAGATCCAAAATGCGGGGGAAAGTGTGACGCCAAAAGTAATAAATTGAGGGATGAACGTCATCGGCTAAATTGGAGAGGGGAGCTCCTTTCCTACACCGAGATATAAGCTTTTTAAGTTTCATATCTCTCTAACAAGATTTTGTTATTAACTTTAGAATCCAGGTAAAGTTAACAGAGTCTTGACCAGAATAAAACACCTCTAGTTTAAACACCGTCCATACTACAGTATGGTGTATTTGGAAACTAACTATTCTAGGATTGCCTTTAGATATGTGGAGTCAAATTCTACTATTTGCACAATTTGAGGCGTCATCACTTTCCCTCCGCATCCCTACCTAGTGATCACTTTATAAACAGCGGTTAAGAGCCATTATACTACTGGAAATAAGTGATGTAAACGGCACAACGTCTCCGATTATTGCAAACAAACACAACAGTTTCCGTTCTCTGACAACCTTATAGAAAGATGAACCTACACAAAAATACTAGCTAAAGGCCAAACCATACTAATTGTTATACACAAACGATAATGACTAATGCATGTTTTGTGCTTGAATGATTCATCAAAGTCATTGGTTAGATATAATAACACGTGGTCATGACGTCAACGAGTTAGTAATTCACTCACAACAAGCCCATGTTGCGACCGTGTGAATGGTTTAGCGCATGAACGTCTAGTGATATGTTTTGCCAATTTTTAGTATCAAGGTGAGCAGAGGTAATGGATATACTGACAATAACTGATAAGCGGTGAGTTACAACACTCACTTAAATCATGAACCAAGAGACGAATATTTGGATAGGAAAAAATACCGGTGACAAGACCTTCATTTCGATTGCTATCGATTTCATTACTTAGTATTTTGACTTAAAATGCTTGAAATAACAGTAAAATGAGTGGAACTTGCATCAGCTACAGAAACACATATCTTCCAATACCTACTACAGCCAAGATCGTCACATATCGGTATATTTCTCTTTGCATTGAAATACCATGAAAATTGGGTTACCTAAATTACTTAAGCGTATAAATATCGTTCTATATGACTTTCGCTGCATAAACATTTTATCTGTTGCTTGCTTCTCCAATTTTACGTAGCGCTGCTAAACCAGACGACAACATGGGCTTGACTATCGCCATGAATATATCGACTTTCAAACAATGGGTTTCAATTCTCCGGGGTCTTTTATCCGCCTATATATACGTGACTACTTGTTACCGAGTAGATGACCACACAGGTTACCTCCTTTTTGGCACGAGGAAGGTATGTATACTTGGCTCTGGTATCCCAATATATTCAAGTGAGGTTGCATTGGTTCTACATACCTAGCCGAAACCAGGCTTTCGTCCTCAAAGAATCAATAAGGTCCTCTTAGTAAACAGAAGCTATCTTGGCACAGGTTGTGAGGAAAAAACGATTGGGATCACACATGTATATTTTAAACTTTTCGCCAACAGGCAATCCCGTCCTCAAAGAAATCCTTATTGGATTAAAAGGGCAACTCTGGATCTACGAGCAAAGATTAAAGCCGTGCAACAGCGACTAAAACCCTCTGGGGTACAATTACAGGCCTTTTACCTCATACCAGGACCCCCCCCCCCCCGATGACACTTCTATAACCAGTTTGGCCATCTACTCAATAAACGCCCGTACACCTTGAGTATTCTCACACAATCTAAGAAGCATTTACTTCTATTACGTTCTGCCGATTACTCAACACACATTCATGCTACCAAATATAGGCAGTGGTCAAAAATCTCACGTTCTAATTTGCCAAGCTCTTTCAAAAATTATACGCATAAATAAGAGAACAATTGATGGAACTAGAATACTCATTCAACCCATAACCGTGATTCTAAATTATCTGTTTTCTGTTAATTGTCCAAGGGCTCTTTAAGCCAGGCTAACACTAATAAATGTGAAGAACTAAATGAATGAATGCTCTCGTATTGCGACACTAATATTCTGCAGACTGCACCAATGAAAAGGACTGAACTCCAAGTGTGTAGTAAACTGCCTTATTGTGGCTTTACTTCATCTCGGCAGACCGGGCAGGTTCTGTTTGACTGTAGAATAAAGAAAACATAAAGGAAACATCATGAATATGGCATATGCAAACATCTTGCTTAGATTTTCTTAAATTGCCATATCGACATCTCAATGGTTACTGTAAGACCTTTATTAGGCGCTTATTCAAAATTCTAATTAAGGCGTGTATTCGAGGGAGGCACATATCATAGAATAAATATCTTTACTGTTAACATGAAAAGTGCTTCTGTTTATAATGTTTAAACGTCAAAATGTTCGTCATCATTTTTGTGGGGATCCAGTAACTGGCATGAGTCATGGTTGTCGTGGTCAAGAATGGAGAGCTGCGCGCGAATGGTTTTTCCACCTTGGAAGCATGCCTGGCCTGCTTTGCGGCAACAGATTCCACCATCAGTCGGTAGATATAAAGCGAGACGCATAAAGGACATCTTGGTCATTTCTGGAGAACAAGTCGCTTCATTCATTTATTAACTACGCTCTCTATTATGCACGAGTTTGAAGGATACTTCAGATAAGCGCCGCTTTTCACTTTGAGGCACGGCGCCTATTTGAAGGCAACACTTAACTGCGGGTTTATTGTGGGCGTTATATCGCTCTGTAACGACGATTATTATTTAATTCCAATGTTATAAAGGAAACCCATCGATCGTATGGATATGTAATAAAGGCTGATTTACACGCTACGATTTTGTCGGGCCGATCCACAGTTGGCATGACGTACGTCAATTATTCAGATCTCACGGTTGTTGATCTCAACACGAATTGGGACGATTTTTAGAAAGTCTGTGACATTTGAACAGTTCACTCCCGATTTTAAATGTCGTGGCAGTGCCTCAAAGTTTTAACATGGACACCTTGAAGTCGCGATGGAAAGCATGACTTTCTGTCAAGCAGAAACTACATTACTGTTAGGACACTCTGTAGGCATATCAAAGAATGATGTCGTGAGTTTTGTTTGCAATTTAAGCATAGTAGACGTTTTTGATGACAAACAAACCAGCGAAATGACTATGTAGTTTCTCATGCAAGGCTATAATACCATCCAGATGAACGCAGCCCCCAAAATCTTGGCGATTGCTTATTTTCCATTCTCTAGTAAGTTTCCTATTTAGCTACTCCAACTGTTTATGAACAAGATGAAATCCCAAACAGTGTTTTGTGCTCAAAATCGTCGTGGAGGCCAATTACACGTACGACAAATCTTGGATTGGTCACGTGACGAAATCGGCCCTAAATCGGCCCGACAAATTGTAGCGTGTAAATCAGCTTTAATAAAACATTTCCAAACCTCTGTCCATGAAAATCAAAATGAAGAGAAAGCAGCACAAGTTCACTGTATTTCCTCGAAAAGCCATCTAGCCCGAATGTGAGATCCCTTAACGCAAAATAAGTTTCACAAGCAACCTTCCCCTCCCCCCGATTCTCCCCTTAAAACTTAACGGATTGGCTCCTTTTTCAAATGATCAGTTTTCGTTTCGCTGACAGGTCCAGTTTTGCTTTAACTGCCTGAGGTTGTCAGTTGTCTTATCATGTTGCCTGTTGCTTTCTAGGTTCCCAGTTGCTTCTTAAATCGTGCGTTGCTTCCTTAAGTTGTCTGTTGCTTCCTTTAAGTTGTCTGTTGCTTCCTTAAGTTGTCTGTTGCTCTCTTAGGCTGTCTGTTACTCAAGCTGAAAATCTTCGTGCAAAGTAAAATATTGCGACTTAAAAGAGTATACTTGCCCTGTTTCCTTGGCCAGGCAATGTAAACATCTACTGACTGAAAATTGTAGGAGCTTATGATCCAGAAAAGCTTCAAAAGCACCCACTCTCAAAGAGCTAAAAAAGCACACATGGCTAAGTACCATTATGACATAACGACACGCACATGCAAGACTGTGAAGCGCTTATGTCATGCATTTCACAATAATTGCATGCTATGCTATGCCGCTCACATGATAAACAGCAACGGGTTTTCCCCCAAAAAGTGGTCAATTATGCGAGTCACACGGCAAGGTACGACAATCATTCGATAAAATCTGAATATATAAACGGTGCGGTAGTTTGGCGAATTCTACGGATGCAATAAATTGTTTCCGTGCATAATGTTTGTATGATAAAACACAACGGATTGTTATGATCCATCTCCCGCATTTACAAGGGGAGGCTGCGAGTCATGCCGCGGAAATTCAATGACTGAGTGGGGAAAAAGCTACCAAGAAATCATACGGTCTCAAGGACACTCTGCAGAGGCATTAACTTTTTAAAAACGTGATCTTCTTACCTTAAGCCATTTATCGATGCATTTCGAATGAAAATCGTGACTGCACGGCAACTTTCGGAGCTTCTCTCTATTCGAATATTCACACATACAGACAACGCAAGTAGTATTTGTTTCGCTTGCGTTTGATGCACTGAAGCGAAACGATGGGATCTGACTGATGGCTGTGGAAATAAAAGATAAAGAAATCGCGATAGATACAATATTATATATATAATATATAATATGTATAAATATTATATATATTAATTATTTATATACAAATAATATAATAAAACAAAAAAAACGTGTATATATATATATCAAAAATAAATCATGAATGATAACAGTCATGGCTGGAACAACAAAATATCAAGATTATACTACGCCCCCAACCAAGGTAACTTGAAATTTGGATATGTACTACATAAATCCCCCAGCATGCTATGACGGTAGAGAAGAGTCATGCTGTTCATTAAGGGTTTCCCCAGCCTACTACTTTCCGAAATGGTGTACCACTCAATTTAGCCATGGCAAGAAGGTCAACTCATGACCACATCAAAAGAAAGAAAGCCGAAAAATAAAAAAATAAAAAATGTTAACAATATTGATAAGAAAACTAGCATGTTGTAGTTGCAATTATGACGTCATCCTGAAGTTATGCAACATCATTGAGAGTTGGGGGGGAGAGAGGAGGAGGGAAGGAGGGCAAGAGGGAAATAGAGATAGAAAGAGGGGAAATGGGAAAGAGGAAACGAATAAAAAAGGAAAGGAATGAAAGTGGAAATGAATGAAAGAGGAAATGAATGAAAGAGGGAAAGAGGAAAAAAGGGAAAAAGGGGAAAAGGGAACGAGGAAAGGAATGAAAGAGGGAAGGAAATTGAAACCGGAAAAAGAAAAGGAGGGAAAGGGCGAAAAAAGCAAAAGGAGGCAATCTTCTATAGAAAGGGGAATGGCAGATAGTTTAAGGAACGACGAAAGGAAGAAAACTTATTAGCAAGTAAGTAAAGAAACACAAAGACAGAACAGTAGAAACGAAGAAGAGAGAGACAGAATAAAGACAGAATACGTAAGCAGAGAGGAGGTATTAACGAAAAAACTTGCTCTCTATCCACGACAGATGGAGCAAACTGCTAGGGATAGACTTACCTGCTTTGCATAAACCTCTGGGTTTGGCAGGTCCTAGCCTCTCCGCGAGACTCCACAAGGCCTGCAAATTCAAACAAACATAGACTTAACCAAATCTGTACTAAACAGCATTTCTAGATTAACATTATAACTTTACGAAACGTGTCATCCACATCAAGTTGGGTTCTTTCTGTCACTTGGTTGCTTGCTGGAGCTACGTTGCTGGCACGTGTTGGGATGCTAGGACACAATGGCTGACTCGGTCGCGTTGCTTTGCATGCGATTGTTCACTTGCTTACACATGTTGCATTGGTTCCCATAGAATAGTGAACCCGCCCCTGTGTAAAGCCACTGTGCGGACCCCAAAATCAGATATAGGTTACCTGCTTCCACAGGGTACGACCCCTGATAATAGCCTCGTCTATGGAGGCATGTTCACGCCCATAAAAATATCGAAGTGGCTCGAGTGCGTGTATTTCAAGACAATAAAATTCGCATTTTAAACAACTTTACTATCACATGAAAAAGCTTTATTTGGTAATTTTTAAGTATGAGTACTTGCATGAAATTCTAGTGGGGGTCAGCCCTAACAACAGACAGAGTGAAGTGAGAAGTTCATTTCTTTCTCTATAGCCTTTGATGTAAACAGGCTTTGGATACCAGAGCGCACCTCGCAGAGCTGACTGTGGGTAAACGAAAACGCTGTACTCTTTTTAGTGAATTTTTTTCAATTTTTCTCAAATACCGTACATTGTGGTGTACGGCACAGGTCTTTACCGTACACCGTACAAGCACCCTAAAATACCGTATTGTACGATAGAATACCGTACAGTTGGCAACCCGATCTAAAAACCCCTGCTCTTTGTGGACTCATCATGCGTGGGTCAAGAATTCCATTCCCGTTTGGTGACATTAAAATTTCTCTAGTATCTCAACAATCTTAATATAGATGAATTCCGTTAGCATTATTCAACTTTGCGAACCGACGTGCCAGGGTGAGCACCTTGTGCCTAACCTGAAATCCTTTCTGGGCCAGTTTCAGTTGATACATAACAAGACATGACATACCTCGTAATCTTCTCCTTCAAAGAGCGTGCCTGATCCCGGTGGGTAATGGTGCAAAGGAGGAGCTGATACTGGACTATATAGCCTACAATAAAAGAAATAGCAAGGAGTGTACTGATCACTATAAGGTATCTGACTAAGACACGAAACTCATCTTCTGCAATTAAGACAACACTTGAGTAAAGGCAGTACAGACTCCCAAATACGAGACGCAACATCCCCATTTAACCCTATCCCAGGAGGGGAGTGAGGGGGGCTTGAGTTCTGAAAGACAGCCCTTTTTGACCGCTAACTCTCTGGGTGCTAGGGGGGTTAGTCCGCTGGAATCTACGGGTGTATCAATGACAAAATTTTCAATTTAATCATATGTCAATCGATACTAATAAAATGTTCTATTCTGTCAGACAAAATGGATTTGGCATTTAGTATAAAAAATAGATTGTCTTTTTGGCTCTGAAAATCGTAAAAATACCGGGG
>JAAAKL020002075.1:0-27661 GCA_010016065.2 Carybdea cf. marsupialis auct. non (Linnaeus, 1758)
GGTAAAATAAGACACATATGCGTATGAAAAATATCGTTTACAAAACGTTCACAGGACTTGACTCCCGTGACTCCCATAGGTTCTGTCACTTACCTGATTTGTCCCCCCTCCCCCCCCACACACAATTTTACAGCGATCTGCGCCCATGAATGGTGCGAACTACGAAGGGAACTCGCAAAATGCTAGAAATTTTAGAGATGTCCCTTGCTAGAAGGATTTTTTAACAATAGATGTACCTTCTTACATCTATAGAATCAAATTAGGGTTAGAATTAGGGGTTAGGGTACTAGTATCTACTCTCACGAAGGGACTCTAGCAAAGTATATCTTGACAAGAAAATTTATATGATAGTATAACTTCGTAATTCTAGCAAAAAATTACATCTCTCAAATTCGAGCATTTCATTGCATCCCAACTTCTAAAACAAAAGTCGGTAGTTTTTGTGATGAGACAAAAATGAAACTGAGAACTGCCTCGTTCTCGAATCTGACCTGACTCACGTTGGACAAGAAATCACATTGACAGTTCTTGGAAATCGACTGAAGCCATCCAAACACAGTTTGTCAAGCTTGGTGCAATTGTTTTGTGCCCCAAGAATGGGGAGAGGTAAAAACAGAAGAAACGATAGAGGCAGGAAAGGAGCAGTGTCAAAGTCATACCTTGGAGCAACGTCTGATGGAGGCGGACACAATTCTCTTCCGACATCACTGCGACAAGGCCAAGGTACTCGTACTTTAGGCCTGCAGTAATTTTATCTTTATCAAGGAATATATTCCATAGGTCATAAGATATGCTTACAATACACTAGGCTGGTTCTAACAGGATAACCATTGATTTACTAATGTACCAACTGTATGGTCATGTTAGGATTTATTTGGAATATTGCCGTAGATACCTTTAATCCCAACTGGTTTTTTTCTTTTCCCACAATGAATTGGGCAGGCCCTGGCCTATGGTACGGTACATAAACACGCCCACATAAAAAGCGAAATAGGAGATATTCATTCAGGGGAGTAATTTCAAACTTGCCTTAGTACGTTTTTAGCATTTACTTCTTCTATAAAAAACTCACTAGACTCATGTCTTCTCTTGGCCTAGAAACAATAAATCTGGCAGCTTAAGGTAAACTGATATGATGTGATGTTATTATGAATAGGAACGACACCCGTTAATGAGATCAAATTATCAAATTACGACTTTTTAAATGTATTTATCATACCTGTTGCCATGTGTACTTCTAAAAAACTGAAAACTGATAGCAAAGGATCAATCACTCTTGTACTGTAACCAAGCAGATTAGTGTTCATGTTGTTGAAGAGAATGGAACTCAATCGATTTTTCTATGTATTATCTATACTGATATAGGAGGGTTTTATATATGTTTGCATGTATAAATGTATTTATGTATATTCTACAGTAACTCCTCCAATATTTTATAAATTTGCACATACGTTTGAGGGAAAGAATTTGTTGAGCCTGGGATGTTTATGAAGAAATTTTAGTTTGATCACATTTGGTGTCCATACTCTGAAATTAGAAGTAGTGGTCAAGAAGCCCAGGAATCTGGTTTATCCTAATAGCCTTCAATAAAAAACAATATGAAAAGTTTGATGAACTTCTATTTTATAACAATAGAAAATAATTCACTTCAATTTATGTAAAAAGAGTTCAATTTATGTAAAAAGTTATTCAAGTTTATTCATGTATGAATGTTGATGTTTTAACAAGACTAGAAATGTGGTCTACCCTGAGGCATAATTAAGATATGGGATGTAATATAATTCTGCCATTACTGTAAAATGTTCACCAGTGAACACTAAGTAATGTACTTCATGCCGTAAAATCATTCTGTAGATATTCAGTCTACTTTAAACTGAATCAATGGGAGGCATACTAGAAAAGTTTCATAGAATGCACTTCATGAAAAAGGTGAACAAATAGAACCAATTATTAGCAGATAGAGGTCACCTAAAAGGTCACCATGATTCTTGCCAAGATTTTATTTGACACCTTTTTTATGCTAGCTTAAAAACAACGTCAAAACAAACTCTAGTTTGCTCCCCATTTTGCATGTCTTGTAGTGTATTACAGAACTAGTATAACCTGTACAAGCACATTTTTTGTCAACAAGTATGATTTTGACTGCAGTATAGTGTTCTCGCTTGATGCTTCATGGCTCTAAACAAGGTTTGATAGCATGTGTTTTGTAAGCAATTTCTCTCTAATTGTTAGTATCTGTGAGTGACCAGGGCCATTAATTAACTTACTTAAATCAGACCCAAAACATTGTTTATGATTTTGAAGGTATCAGCTGATTGCATTGCACCCATGAATTGCTACCCATTTGGATTTGAAGGAAACAGAGTGAGTATTAGCGATCATGTTGTGTTGAATCAAGCATCATCACTCTCTCGCACAGGGTTTAAAAGACATGTTTGCTCCTCCTGTTAACTGCCCTTATTGAAGAAGGTACCATCTTTCAGTAACCCTTTCCATTTAACTACACATAAAGATCTATTTGTGTATATACAGCGTAATGAATTTATGGATATTTGGGTACGATCATTATCATTTTATGTATGGTCATTAATTATACCTTTGCATAATTTTGATTATGTTATTTTGCAGAAAATGAAACTGAGAGGAGGATACCTTACAATCTGGCAATGTGGGTAAGCAATTTTATTGCACAATAATGTTTTGTTTCATGATTTTTAGCTAGAGCTTTGTTTTTTTACCTAGGACCAGTTTCATTACTTGGAAAGTCTCATGAAACTAAGAAGGAGTGAAAGCATCAGGGAGACTTGGAGAGAAATAACTAATTTATTTTGGGGGGAAGAGGAGGGGGGACAGCAGATGTGAAAATCATGGAAGATTCTTGTTTTTCTTATTTTTCTTGTTGTTTATGTAAGGATAATAACCTGCCAATATTAGAGGACTCAGACATTCTTTGTAAGATAGATGTTGTTCTGAGCATACTAAATGGGGATGGTCTGACTGCTGTAGAAAAAGCCCGTTAGTCTAGGGTTAACCAAGATGTTAACAGTCAGGTTTTATTCAATTTCACTAGCTTTGTTTTACTTAATGACTATTTTGTGCATCATGCTAGTAAACACAAACAACATAGGAGTACAACTGTTGGAACTGAATTTACACCAGCATGTACTATTGCTTTTAAGATTTTAAGTAGAGAAACTACAGAGGGTTTTCCTATCATCTAAGGCATGGTACCACTACATTGGTGGTATTTTTAACGTGGAAGCTTTTAAAACATATGTTGTATTGAATTTACTTCACCCTCCGCTTAAGTTTACATTTAACGTTTCAGCAATATCTGTTGACTTCTTACATGTACAAGTAGCACTATTACAGGGTGAAGTAGTCACTGATGTGCTTGTCACGCCCACTAATACCAGAACCTACAGTACAGCTTATGTCATATTGATCATACTCAGAATATTCTCTATGGTCAAATATGAAGCATTAGACCCATGTGTTATAAGGATTAACTGTTTAAGAAATGCTGTGCAAAATTGTAGAAATGGTTTACGTCATGCAGACATCTACAATGTATTACGTGCCTCCAAATTTAAAGAGCTAGATCTAAAGGACAAGATTCCCTTCTAGAACCTGGCCAACTTCCACAATTTCGACTACTAAGGATGTGATGGAGAGCATAAGCAAGTTTCCTGTGTTTCAAGATTGTGGTGTGCTCTTTGTTGGAAAAGGTGCATCTGTGATGTGTATGTGATATGTATACTTAAATTGGTGAAGTGGACACATTTCACTGACCCACCCCCAAAAAGCCATTCATTACAAAACCCACTAAAACTAACAGCAACTCAAACAGGGTATAAAAATAACAATAAAATTCTAATAAAGAGTTGTTTACTGAGAAAAATTGGAATAGACTTTCAATCACCTTTTTGTGTTAGTATCCCTAGCTGACAATGTTTCTAGTTCACTGATTGTCCTACTTGCTATCCTATCATTACCACATAATGATCTTCATAATGTTGTGGCAGCCAAATACAAGCCAAAGAAAACAGACAGGTTGTGTGGTAAACTTGTAATTTGTGAACTTGGTGTCACTAATCTTAGCCCTGTCACTAAACCTAACCCCTAACCCTAACACAAAGTGAACTTTATTAGTGACACCCGCTCATCTGCAAGTTGACCACTCATGCTAGGTCTGGGCCAGTCAAACCTTTTGTACCAAGTAAACTGAATGCTCTGGCCAAAGTGGGAAACAATTGATAATCTAGATTCATCTTTTCAGTCTTTCTTTGATACTCAATGAGAGAAATTGCTTTGCCTTAATGGAAGCTACTGTATTCATTACTAACACGTGTAATTGAAAAAATGAACATGTATAAAAGTTTGGTGCTCACCAAGAAAATTCTATTCTACTGCTATTAATTGAATTAACATGGAAAACAACTATAATAATAACTTCAGTGAGCCATGCCTGATGATCAGTTTGTTTTAGCCTGGCCTCTTGAGACTTCCAACGGCCTACACCAGTCATTTATTTATGTTTTGAGGGTCAAGGATCTGATAATCACATTAAGGTGATTTCAATTCAAAGAGAAATTTGAAAACTCAAGGGCTTGTCTGATTGGGCCCACAGGAGAACATTGAACCTTGCATTTCAGCCAATTGCCTGCTCTGGTTCTCTAGAACCAGACATTCTTTCATACAAGGATTTGATAGAGCACAGAGGGCTCAGCCAAAAAAATATTTAGATGGAGGTGGAAAAGCAGAGACATACAGCACGTGCAAGGACCATGCATACAGTAAGAAGCTTTAGGGGTACTTATAGAACACCCAGGGTATCAACTTTGATGTGGTGGATTCAAATAGGATCTGTCAAGATTTACCAACAGAAAATGATTGTGTTGCGACAGAGAACTAAATTGATGGCAGATAAATTAGTGTTGTACTATTGTACTGGATTTTTAAGGCAACTCCATTCTTGAAAATATTATGGGAGCTGAGCTCCTTCAGCCCTTGTGGATGAGCCACCGTGGATTGGTAACATCCTGAATACAGGCCTTCTCCCAGTCTGATCCACTACAAAGTCTGTGGTGATATTTTCCAGTCTGAATGACATGTTTACCTTAGAGAACTTTGGAAGCTTCAAGCAAGTCAATATCTATTTTTGCAGTGTCAATTTTTAGTTAGCCATGCCTGTTTTTCATTTAACTCCTTAGTTTGCAAACACGTCTAAGCAAAATTTCTATACCTAATTTTGTTATGTTGTTTAACAGTCGTAACATGTTGCGTTATTTTATCTTGCAGTCTCTGTGACGTACGACTGACTGTTACGGCAGCGTATTGATTTGTTCGCCAATAAAGTTTTGTGTGTGATAGGAGCATTTGATAATAAATAGAATCCTTTGAAAGATGCAGTAAGTGAAAGGAGACTGAATTATATTGTTACGTGTAACCCAATGTTTATTTTATCTGGGTAAGTTTTACAGGCTACAGATAATCATGATGGGGTGGAATTTGGTTTGTTAACGAATCGGAATACTTACGATACTATCGTAATTTTCTACTAATACATTTCCATTCTTTTTATAGGATTTAGAACAGTGTGATCCCAGGAAGTGCTCAGGCAGGAAGCTATCACGTCTTGGTTTCCTTCGTATTTTGCACATCCATGAAAAGTTCAGTGGCTTGATACTGAGCCCTCTTGGTAAAATGTTTGTATCTCCAGCAGATCGAGACATTTTCGAGCACAGTGGAGTTGCTGTCATCGATTGTTCATGGGCACGTTTAGCAGATACTCCTTTTGGTAGAATGCGTGGTGGACATTTACGGCTTATACCTCATCTTCTTGCAGCGAATCCTATCAATTATGGACGACCATCTAAGTTGTCTTGTGTTGAGGCCTTTGCGGCAGCATTTTATATAGTAGGTGGGTAAGAATATTATGCGTGTCTTCTGTTTTATCAGCACAATGTGACACTGGATTACCTCCATTAGACATAGCTCTTCCCTCTGAGTCGCCAAGGAATCCGTTTCGCCGTTAGCCTGAGACAATTATAATTGATATCGACTACAAAAACCGTTTTATTTTACGAGATATCTCATTTAAATTTTCGTTTGTATTGAGCTGCAGGTCTGTGGCTGCTCGTCTCCTAAAACCCACCTAAAGTACCGTGATGTTGACACAGTTTGAAAAGTAGAAAGGCGCTGCTAGAAGTTTATACAGTTTTCGTAGCTGGATACAGCTTACTTTGTATGACAGTGTCAATACATGCCAACATAGCGGTGAAAATTTTTTTGGAGAAAAGTTACCAAAGTTCTTGTAATTGGGAACCTTCATCATAAGTAATAGAATGTAAGAGATCGTTAGCAGTTTATATAATACCTAAGAGAATTTTCTCAATAAACAATTGAGGTATTTCCTCTCTCCATATCAGCTTGCACTTACTGCATTCTAAACAAATAAACCTCCACTATGTAAAGATATGGATTTCACGATATGCTAGATTTGGATTGACCAAGTAGCAAAATACTGAATGTTAGACAGTTACCTAAATAAATAATTGTAGAAATGGCGCTCTATTAAATATATGGATGTTCTGAAGAACTTATCTGCTCTATTGTTAGACCTTTCCAAGTTTTTTGCGTGCAAGCAACAGTTTTTCTTTGTCAAATTATAATTGGAATAGCCGTAATGGAAGTTCCAATGGTGTTACCAGAGCTTCCATTCCGGTGCAGTAGGCCTTGTGTTTCTGTACCAAACTAAGACATCAGTTATAATAAGTTTAAAAGACGTTAAAAAGTTTACTTCTTAGCAAGTTTATGAATGGTCTGTACACCAACGTTTGTGATTATCATTCCCTCGGCAGTCTTTTATGGCAGTAGAAAAGCGATGTTACTCGGTAATATGTCATCCATCTCTAACCATTGATATTATTGTCGATTAGTTATTAAATGGTGGACCTCATTATGTGGCACCTTTATGGAGTAGTACACTGAATTTTTATGTACCTTTACATAATATAAGAAACTGTATTTTTGCATCCGAGTTCTTACTATTACTATTTTGATTTATATTTAGGTTTACAGGATGTTGGAGAAATTTTGTTAAGAAGATTCAAATGGGGAATACATTTCTATGACTTAAACCGGTGAGCATCTCTATATCGGTGTTGTTTTTTCGTTACAATACGGGGCCTTTCGTCACTATCTTACCTTACTTTCCCTAACCAATCGGATGGTAAATTTCTTGCTTTGCCTATTGCTATATATTGCCAAAATTATAACGACGTCATGTCATAGGCTAGATGATCCATCTTTAGCATGTATACGCTTGTAGGTATGTAGAATAGGAGTTATGACCCATTGCCAGTGTGGTGCTTGATCTCAGCTCTCTGTTTACATTTGCCTCAGCCTGGATTGTGGGAAAGCAGAGGCCCTTTGGTGCGCAATGCAGGCCGTAGCCATTATGGATACGAATTAAGGCCAGTCCTTGTCATTGTTGTAGGAGTAAAGTTTGTTTTTGCTTCTGTTTTTGTTTCTGTTTTTTGTTTGCTTGTTTTGTCGTTTTCACCACCAGTAGGAATACTGAGTAAGTTTACGGACTAGCTGGATGGAGATCTACAGTACTTAACTGGCCGAATCATCAGTGAAGTCTGGTGTGCTGCTGATGCCCTACTGGTGTTGGTTACATAAATCACTGCACTTCACATATCTAAGCCATTGTGGTGTTTGATCTCAGCCCCTTGAGTATATCCATATTTGGTCACACGGACGTCCAGACCTTGCAAGAGTTGAGTCCATTGTTAGCCTCGTGATGGGATATCGTTATGAACTCAGCTTTCTGTCAGAACTCGCCTTTTTGCATGAACTCAGCCTTGTTAATGTAGCAGTGTTTTTTATCGTACGCCCTCCAGTATTCTGGAGTCCATGTATTTAGAAGCAAGGGAAGAATTATTGTACTAGGTCACGTGTTTCTTCTGTGACATACTTCTAACTCGTCACGTACATGACATATGTGGACTAGAAATACTAAGTGTATAATAAGCCCTGTTTAGGAATTTATTCATCTATATATGGAACTTCTTCATTTTTGAAAAACAAAAGGCTAAAGAACCTTCAATAGTTAACACTTCGATAAATCTTGTCCTTAGCACTTAGTAGCTAAGACAGAAAACTGCACCCGATTTATTCTTAGCAAATACCCACAGACTCGCTTCCTATTATGTCATTTTGTAAAGATCATTTGTTTCAATCATTATTGTACAATTTGCTTTCAGTTTATTCTGGTATCAGTCAAGATCGTCCATAGACCCTGTTCTCAACTGGCCAGATTTCTAATTTTTGTGCAGTATTTCTTTCAAAAAGAGAGGATGCCTGCAGCATATAACGTGTTCCACAATATTCTTCCGTACATTATGAATTCGTACATATAGGGAACATTTAGTGTTCCATATACATTTAATAGAGTTAGCTTATAGTTTTAACCTTTCTGAAGATTCTACTTGATGTTTAATTTTGATAAAGTGAGCTGTTGGATATTTACTCCACGTGCTCAGGAGAAAAAGATGTCCGTGCTGCTGAGAAGGCATGGCTGGAAAAATGCGAAGAAGAATTTAATCAAATAAAAAACATAGGTATGTTTATACTCAACTATAGAGTATTTGATATTTATTAAGTGTTACTGCCTTTAAAGGTGGAAGGTGGCAGCTTTTCGTTGTTTTTTTTCATGTAGTGAATTTTCTTTTATGCCAGTCTGAAGGTTAATAAAAGACGCAATGAATGTGAACCAAACTGTTATGATACGAAGGACCGTAACATAATCGCACTGAAACTCTATAACTGTGTTAAAAGTTGTTTGTAGTTGTAAATATGATATAAATGATATCTATGATATATATAAATGTGATTTGATAAGGGAGGTGACAACCAAGGTAAATCTCGAAATCGCTTGAAGAAGATATCTGGAATTTTAGGAAAGAAAATGGTGTAAGACGTTTATGGAAATGTTTATGATGCCATTGACATGTGAGCACCGGAATGCCTCTAGCAACACCTTACTCCTTACTCGTGACTTGAATGATTATAACGATGATTGCAGCGATTGATGTTAGCGATGATGGAAATGATTATCGTGGTTGTAATGACGATGAGTATGATGATGATGATGATATTAATAATAATGATGATTGTGGTCGTAATGCGTACAATGATGATATTTATGGCGATGACAGTGTTGATGATGATGATGTCGCCGGGCCGTTGGATGCAAGCTCAGGATTTTGGAAGTGGGAACTATTACCACTCATGATTGCCACTATTCAGCATTATATGCTTTGCTTTTGTGTTTACTATATGATTTATTTAATATTTTGTACTGAGCAGACATGTTTTCTACCTTTTCACAGATATGACAGAAATTGATGATAATGTGGAGTACTTTAACCCCAACCATGCTCACATGTTGGGAAAACGCAGGTACGTAATCTATCATTATCTTTTTCCTATCTTTTTCCAGTTGTGACCATTGTACCATTGAAACTTGTTACCATTGAAACTTAATCAGAACTTAATAAGATTTTTTGTTTCAAATCGAAGTTTTAGTGTCGGAGTTCTCGCTTATAGTTTCTCTTCGTGAAGCTATGTGTTGTGTGCGTACTGTGGGCTTTTATGTCACATAATCTAACGGTGAGGTTTGCTCTGCAGCGTTCCCATGGAGTTTACAAGGCCTTTTGTCTGTAGACGTACGCAGCGAGCTTTAAAGTATGTGCAACATCTTCTCACTGCACGTTTTAAATGTCGGGTTTCAGTAGAGAAGCATGAAGGTCAAAATCGACTTTATTTTCTGTGTCAATGCAACGTCATATTAAACTATACGCATCGATATATTTACCGAGAAAGTGAGCTCGGGTAAAAATTGCGGGTCACTGAAAGTATAAAAGCGTTCGTCGAACTGGTCAGAGAGAATTTTTTCCACTTTTTGACGGGTAAGAAACATTCCTTCCAGTAGTTAAACACGGAAAGGCCATCTTAGTTTATTTTACGGTAACTGCGAAGAGTGATTAGCATAATAGCTAGCATCGATTGAATAATCAACAATTCAACTCACGAGCCCTCAAGCAGTTGATAAGATGGGTAATGAGAGAGAACGTTCTCTAAGGTTAGAGCACATTGATGGAGAAAGCAATTGTTTATTTTCACACACCGAGGGTTCTGTTTTAATCGGGCGACTCGTTCCATTATTTTAAGAGCACCGTCTGTGTTCGTTTCCAGAAAGCTATCATAGACAAATCAAATCAAATTTCTCAGCGGCAGTGTAAGCATTTTCAACTTTTGTGGTGGTTGACAGTGATAACAAGGATAAGAATGTTTCGTCAATGCTTTTATCAATCCGGTAGGCATTGTAAATGAGAACTTAAGCATTTACCGTATTGAACGTAGAGTCATCAAGAGCGATTGCAGTCTAAAACGTATTAAACCATTCAGCGTATGTGGCGTGATATAAGCAGCTCGTAGTATAATTGCCTATTTAACATAGCAAACTTTTTAACTCCAGACATTTTAGCGAGGCTCTTCCGATATAATCGTAGCTTCCATATTGAGTTGTTTAATCGGAGTAGTTGGAATGCTGGTTTGATAAGTACATATGCCCTTGTTCTATCTGTGCGTCAGTTGTTCAATGCAATTTTGATGAAATCACTCTAGCGTCGACCTCAAGGACCCAACGATTCCTTCGCCACCCCATGTTATCAGCTTTTTGACTCATCAGGATTGGCGACTTGGCTTCTGAGAATCACTGTGGTAGGTGATAAAAGTGGAGAATCGACAAACACACGATAAAAAGGGATAAACATAGGGAGGAAGTAGGGTGATGTGTTCATTGTTCATGACAAGCAGATATAGGATGGGGGAGCAGTGGTGTTATGGTGAAGCACACCATGATAATTAGAATGCTCGGATAATTACGGCAGGAGTGGGAACAGAATCTCCTGAACTTGAAACGTTTGGACGTAAGCCAGCCCCTCAAACCATTCGAGTATGCTGCTGTCAGATGTTCCATTACCCATTGCATTTCAGATTCAACAATATTACTACTAGTTTGTCCAAAAGTGAATAACTTTGATCTTGTAATCATTAATAGTAGTTGCTGACAGAGACTAGAGGTTACAGACCCAAACCAGCAACAAAAAATGCTTTGATAAACATGGCTACGTGTCATTTCCACACCATGGACGTGGATAACCAAGGCTCAAGGCCTTGAAGGACAGTAATTTAATGTGACTGTCATCAAGAGATTTTTGACAAATAAGTCGGAAAATGTAATTACAATAACTTACTAGAAATGGGAAATTGTTAAATGGACCTGAAACTCACTGTGACAATTCATTATAAACAAAATAGATCATTATGACATTGCTACCTTCAACTTTGCACTTTCACGTGGAAGAGGGAAATTTATTTGCTTATTATTAGTTGCATACTTCACCTTTATTTATGTTTTTCGATAACTATTGAAGTTGACTACATTCATCCGTAGAATACGAAATGCTAAATGTGATCTTGACGAAGACGAAGATACAGAAGAGGGATCAGAAGGGGAGACAACCGACGAGGAGAAAGGAGACGAGGAAGAAACAGATTGGAATAGAAATGCTCAGAAGGAAAGTAACGAAGAAGGAGAGGAAGGGTGTCAAGAAGAAGAAAAGAATGGGCAGGACCAGGAAGAGCAGATTTACCTAGGAGAATTGAAAGAGATCAATGAAGTAACATCACAAGAGAGTGAGACACGGGGGACAGAAACGCAAGGACTATCAGAATGTCAAATCACCAAACTACATGTAGGCGAAGGCTTAACGTCTGATTTAGAACCAAAGACGATGCAGTATATGCTATGTAAAGAAGATGAAAGCAAGCACGATGCTGACGTTCCTTCTAGTAGAACTATTGACATTTCTGGTTCGGGCAAGTATGAAAATGATGCAGTGTATGATTTAGCTGCACTGACAGTCACTGATAAGGAAGAGGGTGCCGAAATTACATCGCAGTGAAGTATGTTCTGCATCGGTCAATGCAGGTGTCTATACATATTGAATTTTTTAACGAATAAAATTACTTTTCGATTGCGGAATCAAAGAAATGCGTTTTTTGCAGCGAATGTGGTTGGGATGCTCATATTTGTAGTCTGAGCAATTCATGGTGTTGAAAGCGGACAATTGTGTTTAAGATGAATAATGGCTAAAATGATTTCTATTTTAATTTTAGGAAAGTCACCACATCTCGAGCGCATTCAAGCCTTGCTTAGCTAATTGCAATTGATAGGAAGAGCGAAATTGTAGCCTCATTGGAAGGGCAAATAGATGTAAAATACTTCCAATGTTTTGAATTTTAAAGCATATATATGTTTGATCTTTATTGAAATTCGTTGCTTTAGGGAACACACTTGCCAATACGATGGATATATCTATCTTGATCGGTACCTTTATATCCCAAGATAGAATGTGCCAATTAGCTACGTCCTACTCGTTAATAGGGATAGGAAATGTGTGTATGAAAAAAGAAAAGGAATTTTATATAGTGTAATAATTTCAGTAACATTTCAAAGATTATTTTCGTCCGATTAACGTATAGGCCGCAGTCAGGCTTTATTTTTGATACAGATTTCTACAAACAATATCCTATTAAATTTTTTAATACAGACTGAATATGAATATAGCTAAATAACCCTATTTGAAGATCAGCCAACTGACAAAAGCAGTAGAGAAAAAGAATCTGTACTCTGTAAAGTAGTCACAGTGCTAATGAACGCTCTATCATATTATTAAATCATGGGGTGCATTTAGCGATTGATGGTGACAAACACCTGGAGGGAAACATCGCAAGTCGTTTTTAAACTCGTACGTTTCCCTTTTATTTGTAGATATAAGCTACCAAATGTTATCAATAGGGCTGATTCCTTTACACAATGCCTTTCTGTAGGCTATGAAATATGCAAACGGTTAGCGCGTGTAGCCACTTCCAGGTGACGCCCCAATCTTTACTATTCCAACAAAGCGCAGCAAGGAACTGCCTCGATGATATTATCATCGAACTTAGACAAAGAGTGGGGGAAAGTCGTATCTTGTAGTCACGATGTTGTTGAAAGAGAAGGTAAGTAAGAAGGTAAATCTTGGAACGAATTCGTTGTGCTCTTCTTTCGTTGGCACCACAGTTGTTCGTGTAAGTAACTTACCTTACTCCAGGAAATTAACGCAGCACTTAATTAACGCGATTTTTAAGATTCGCGTTAATAAAGTACCCGTTAATTAGAAGTCACGTAAATTTCCAGGCCGTTAAAATCGAAATGCATTTAAACTTGTTTTATTTCTGTTTTCAATAGATTTATCATGTATCCTAGTTTGACTGAAGCCCGTTCATTTACTTCTTATTTCAATGTGTGTTTGGCTAACCGCGTTAATTTGATTCGCGTTAATTTTAGTATCGTTAATGTAGGCCTTTGTTATTTTCCTACAATAAGGTAAAAAGATTCTTGATCCAATTCCTATTATCACACTACGTGGTCTATGAATCATTTGGTTGGCAATTGTAAATACATCAATATTTCTAAACCTTTTCCATTCTCTGCATATGATCATGCATCTCCATTACAGTTTCCAAGAATAGACGGATGCACTACAGTCCATGCTACTGTCGAGAGTATCGAATCTGTCTCTATCACGCGCCTGTCAAACTATGACAGTCATGTGGCAGTGTTCTTTAAGGGTTTTCTTTGTGAGACCCAACTACTCTCTCTATAATAGTTAGCAAGTTTGATGGATTTACTGTTTATTTATTGTATTTTCAATAAAGGGGCCACTACTGACTAGGGGCTTCAAATTTGAAGCCATCTTTATGGCGGTTTGTTGCTTGCCATGTCATTATCGAAGACTCACTAAGAACAGGCCCCGTTGAAAAACCTTATGATCAGATTTTCAGGTAGCTTGTATACCTGTCCTGAACTTGCTTTCTGAAATCGAGGTAGCAAGTAGACTGCGGTTTGAAGTTTGGCATTGTAAAGAGAACAGTTCAAGAACATACTATGTTCCCTTCCGGGGCTTTTAGCAAGGATAGCTTATAGAAGCTATTCTAATCAGGTGGCTATATGTGGCGTGTAAAGCTGTTCTCGGTGGCGAAACTTTTGTACTTTTGCTCCAGACGATTGCCGTGACCAATGTTCGACGAAAGTGTTTAGCACGATAAACATGTTACTCAACGTAATGTTCAAGTTTTGTAACAGGAATCAACTTAAAATTGAATTTCCATTGTAATACTAGTAGATCAAACACAAATTATATCACAGCTCAGATTCTCGACTTTGGGCAAGCTCATGATCACAGGAGGAAGAAGTAAGGACGGTAAGCAATAGTTATTGACAAAGAAAGTCTGGCAGATTGACCAAAGTGACTTTGGTGACTCTGCCATTTTAATCAACTTACCAGGCTTATCAGATTTGACAATCTTCTGTTAATACAAACGTTTCATTTATGCCTAATGCATGCAACACGTAAAACGATTTCTGTTTGTCTCTTAAAAATGGTGAACCGTTGAATACTTCTCAAAGAAAAATAAATACACGTAGGTAACATGACCATAATCACTTCCCAAGCTACCAGTTATATTTTATAAGTTTAATCCCTTTGTGCTTTGCTAGACGCATTTTTTTATTGCATGAAGAGGAAGGGTATGTTACATGCAAAATGAGTTATAATTTTACTTATGGTAAGGAATATATATCTGAGAGAAAGATAGATAGCATATAGTGGCGTACCAATGAGTCCAAAGAAACAAGCTAAACAATAAGTTTTTAATTTGTAACAACCTTTCAGTTTATTGACAAATTTCTCCACTTTTGAAAGGAGTAGCTCAGCTCGGAGTCTTGAACGTACTCATGTGAAACCGGGTAAGAACATTGAAGCCGCAGAAATGTGGTTTTATCAACTTATGATCAGAGTCTCATACGTCGATAGGGTGACCAACGTAGAAGTACTACGAAGAGTCGGACAAGAGGGTGAATTAGTCAAAATGATCAAACGAAGACAACAGAAGTTCCTTGGGCATTCTATTAGCAAGGGGTCCACTGAGGAGTTGGAACTCAGTGGCAAAATCCCAGGGAGGACGACGTTTGGCCACTTCCAGAGCTACAACGATACTAAGCGGCTCGCCAACAACAGACAAGAGTTCGCCCAAGTCAACGATGGTTTCAATAAGCCCGACGGTTCGGTGACCAACAGCAACACTTGTCATGCCTGTCAAGGCCCGCATCGGACACGGTACTAATAGAGAGAGAGAAAGGAGTTGCAAAAATGGTGGGGAAACGGATATTCCTCGTATGATCAGCATCAGTAAAACGTTTTCATTCTTGAACAAATTGTAGCTTTGATTACTTACAAAAAAGCAATAAGGTTTCTCTTGCTCCTCAACTTCTACATTCGCTTACAATTTACGGACGTGAAGATAGAATGTTGAGAATAGCTCGACCAAATTTCCTGAAAAAGGCTTTAACTTATCAAATTTCATTGTTAATCTGATCTGAAAACAGGAAAGAATGACTAAGAACGATAAAGCCTTTAAAAGCTAGAAAAATTTCGTCCATTCCCTCAATACTTACTCAAGCTGCAGTCTATATGTTAAGTGCTTTGACTGCAAAAACGCAACTCTGAACTGATCAAGTAATTCTATTCATAACTTTTTTATTTAACAGAATGTCATTCAGAATTTTCGTCATCAGTATTGTTCTCAGAGTGTATAGGAAGTTTACATTTAACTCAGATAGAAGAATGATCATTACAGTATTATTTCTTAATTTTTAAAAAAAATTCATGTACTACGGGCAATATGCAGCACATATTTGTAGTAACAATCATTGGATCTAATCCGCAAATTCGTTTCAGTTTATAAACAAACTGTGACTCCACACATTGGTTTGTTTCTGGCCACCCTGTACAATTCGAATGTGTTTGTCGTCCTTTATTTCAGCAAAGCTAGAATATCTACCAAGCAATTTTTCTCTAGCTGTTGATAAGGAGACATTACTTAGGTGAGTGTTATTTGCCACCAATGTTAAACTTGTTCGTCCATAGACACATAGATCGCTTTACATGGTTGCGAATTTGGTAAAATTAATGATATTAATTGCCGCTGATTAGCTGTACTTTTCATTCTTAATACCTTAACTTGTGCATCAGTAAACGAAGAGAATAAATCTGGAAGTTTCATCAAAGTTTGATGATAATAGATTTAGAACGAAAACCTCAGACAACAATATGATATAATTCCATTTAAAGTTAACAATATAGAATGCTTTGAAAATCTGGATAAGTCAGCTGTCATGAAGAAAAGGCAGATAAGAGAACCCTCATGAAAGCTGTAAAAATGCGCCCAAAAGGGAAGGACGTCCAATGATTATCAAGCTTCGCTTCTTTGTGTCTTTACCACAGGTAATAGTTTTCATTATTTAGGCCTCTCTGACTGTTCTCTGTATCAGAATACTTTCAGGACGTAAATAAGGATTAGTTTAATATCTTTAGCAAATCAAAGAAACCTATATGCAAGGTCCGTTTGAGACGCTATAATACCTTACGTTTCTAGCTGGGTTGCTAACTGTTCTGTGCATCGGCAAAATAATCCAATGCCTCAGTTTTCCATTCAACTAGTGTATAACCTCTTCTGATAATCCACGAAAGACATTTATTCTCCTACATTTAATGATCTTAATTTTGTATGCCCTATTGTTTTCTACGTTTGTTGTTTATCCAAAAATGTAATAGTACAGATGGCTTATTATATGGTTAGCAAATGCTACGACTAATATAGTTTAAGTTTCAAAATCTTCTCATTTGCAGTGAATGAATACATCAACATGTGGAAGATTTTTACTTTGACTACAAATACGCTTCTTAGTTTTATGGTCTTGCATCGAGAATACAGATGCGCCATGTCAGGTAATTTGTAGACTTAATATTTTATGTTATGCGCATCAAAGGCTATTTACATCAATAAATTTCTGCTACTTGCGCGTTTTGGTAGACTGCCAATTTGTATGTGCTGGAAATTCTCTACAGAATGCGTGCTACCCCTATTTATAACCCTTATTACACAGATGGAAATCGAAGGTGTCTGCATTTTGCGGGATTCATCATCTCTGCCTTCCTATCCCCAAAGTTGTCATCACAGAAGTGCAAAAACAAGGGATTATCAGCTGCATCTATAGCACCCGATGTATCAACAACTTTGTTAGTCCTGTTTATGTATCGGCATAGTAATACAGTTACATATACAGTATATGGCTCGTTTAGGCTTTACGGAGATATAACAGTGTCAGTTCTACACTTTGACCCCTTGTCGGTTTTCAATGTGCGTTATGCTCTTATGCTGCTGGCCTTGGCTAATAGGTCGCCCAATATTTTATGTGCTGTGGACTCTCCACAGAATGTATATCAATACTTGCAGAATAATGATATTTCTATCACCTATCCACAAAGAAAACTGCAGTTATAGAATAAGGAAATACCTTGTGGACTTGGAGTTTATGTATTGCTAATAATTGTATAGAGTTTAAAATTGCTCGCTTTCTTTATGTTACACAGACTTGACGACATAGTTTCTGTTACAATGTTTGTTATGTTGCTATGCTACTGATCACAGCTCTTAAGTTAAAAAAGTTTTGGTAGTTCGTTGACAAGTAACTAACTGCAACTAACTTGTAACAGAAGTTGGCATTTGAAATCTACTTTGCATGTGATGTTCTAGAAGCACTCATGATACAATCTATATGAGCCTTGATACAATCTATATGCAACTTCAGTTTGTAAAGTGCCAAAGAATTTCAGCAAAATGTATCTCTATAACAAATAAAAGCTGAATATTGGAAGATCCAATGGAGGTTTTATGAGAAGAAAGAAAGAGTAGAAGGAAGAAAGGGAGGCAAAAGATGAGGTTGAAGGAAACGATGGGAGAAGGTATGTTAAAAGTGGATGCAACAGAAAGAGACTTGGAGGTCGGTATGCAATGGGTATCCATCGTGCTATCCCCTGGTAAAAGAAAAAAAAATTAAAAAAAGAAGGAAACTCATCACTGCGATATACTGTAAAAGAGTGAGAGGAAAAGAATGCTCAGATCTGTTGCGAATCTGTTGTGTTACCATGGAATCCAATATATTTTGCAGTTATCAAAAGAGATTCAGAAGAGTTGATCTCCTTTGGTAGCATAATAAATGTACATCAGTTTATAACTAGTACCCGGATCAAACATGTTTGCATAAGTTCGGGGATTCATAGAGTTACCCCAGTATAGTAAAGCACATTGTAAACAGTAGTACAAATAAATTTTAAAAGTTCTTCTGTTTTCAGTCTAACTGAATTTGCAAACAAAATATTGTTCATCACAAACATTAGTGTTTGATGGCCTGATGGCCATAGGCGTTAATTACGTTGGGGTTTGGGGGCTCGAACCCCCCTGAGAATGCTACGTGGGGGCTCAGCTCTCTCTGAAAAATCGTCCTTTTTGTTTCAGGCAAGCTGCTCTTATTGTTTTCAACTTGTTAGTATTTAGTAGGAAGTAAGTCATTTTCATCAATTGTCAGGAGTACTATCCTTCTTCTCACACTTCAATGTCAATGAACTATCACTTACGAAAATCAAAGTTTCGTTCACACAAAACAATTATAAATTGCTGTGAAAGTCAGGACGCTGCACCACAGTACTGACAGAAAAAGACATTTGAAACAAAAACATATATTTTCAATTAAAATTTAAATGAATGCGTTTCGAAATTTCACTGAGCATCAAATTGAGCCTTTTAGTTAGTATTCGATGGATAAATTTTTAGTAAGAAGAGATAAAACGAAGGAAGGATGTGCCTATTTTTTCAAGTATTCATGTTTGAGCCACCCTTGGAAAATTTAAAACTCGGCGCCTATGTAGATGGCTATTGTTTCCAGCATTCAAGGAGATGAACCAGTCCGATACAGGAAGAGCGAGACAGTTTCTCAAAAAATGACTTGTAGTCGCTGTCTCCTTCGATACAGTGTTTACGTTTACATTTATCTTACACCATTTCTGCGGTAGCACTTTGGAAGTGGGCAGCGACTTACGTAGGCTTGTTTTGACGGAGAATAAAATCCTGTGACAGCTTTACTGCATACTCTCTAGATCTCCCTTTTCCAGTATTCGTTCGCTTTGTAGTAACTGTTGTAATACTTTCTCTTTGTCTAACTTTGATTTCCTAGCTTCGACTACCTCTGAGTTCCGCTTGTTACTCAAAGAAAGTCTTCTTTTGTCTAAACCCAAACCTTCTCTAAACTTATCCCAGGGCTCTATTCCTCTGCCTCTTTTTTAGCACTTACTGTTCACCCTTTGGGACCATTACGTTTTTGCTACATTATTGTATTGTACTGTGTTTTTACTTAAAGTTTGCTACGTTACGTTGTTTGTTATTCTTTGATAATGATGTGAGATAACATCGGAAGCTCAAAAGAAAATTATGTTTGTTGGTCAAATTTAGATTTATTCTTTGCCACTATGGTCCTCTTACGCTCTCTTTGCTGGGTTTTTATATTTATCATTAGATTAAGATTTCCACCTGGCCATTCAATTGTGCATACTCTCATTAAACCTTCAGTAAGCAGCTGAGATGATTGATGTTTTCATCTGATGTGAATAGTTAGTTTACAAATATCCCTCTAAATGACGTAATCAGTACACGGGTGAGCGATCTGTTTAAGGAAGAAATTGTGTGCTGCAAGTAAGAATGTTCTTGTAAATTTAATCAACCTTGCCACCCGTTCTGTTGAATTTAGTTTTGCCTATGTTATGCAACTTCAAACTGATGGACTGGTATGAAGTCTTTCTGAGACCCTAGCTCAGTTGTTAATGGCTTTCTTGGAGGCCCTGAGCAACGCTTCCACTTAAATAATGTTGGTACTAAGTGTAAATAATGTTTTATGTTGATAGAAATTTTTCCATCTTCCCAGAAAAGACGAATATCATGTATTTCACTGTAATCTCAACTCTCCCTTCCCTTCCCTTAACTTCACCGTAGAGAATGAATGTAAAATACATGTATCTTTTTACATGTTATTGTGTTAAGGCCAGCCCCATTTGATTATACCACTTACAGAAAGTCTACTTTCACGGGATTCTCCATCAACTGGCTGTCTATTCGATTTAACAACTAAAGATAAACCATGTGTGTTGTTCCCTTATCTATTTCATTCGAATTCATGCTAGTCGATGTACCTGAGACGCATCTGAGGGCTGATTTACACGCTACGATTTGTCAGCCCAATTCGCAGTTAGCATGACGGGAAGTCCATTGTTCAGACGCCTGATTTCACGATCATTGATCTGAGCATGAATCGAGCCGCTTTCTAGAAAGTCTGTGGATGGCATCATATTTACTGCTGATTTTAGATGTCTTGGCAGTGCCTGAAAAGTCTTAACATGGTCTCTTAGAAGTCTCAATGCAAGAAAGAGTTTTCAGCAAAGCGTAAGGACACGCTGTAGGTATGTCAAATGATACTTCTGCTGACCATTTGGATGGCAAACAAACCAACTGCAACCATGCAAGGCTATGATATTGATTGGGTGATTGTTGTTTTGATGACAAACAAACCAACTCTAAGGTAGAAGAAGTCATTTATGAATAAGATAAAATCTAAAACAGTATTTTGTACTACCGTAACGTCGGGCATGTCATGGAGCCCAATAACACGTACGACTCATCCTGGGTTAATCGAGTGGCTAAATAGGCCCTGGATCGGCCTCACAAATCGAAGCGTGTAAATCAGCCTTACAAGGTATATCCCACAGCATTGTAAAACTTAACCGAGGAAAAATGTGCATTTATTAAATTCCAACAGACAGTTTAATAACAAGTAAAGAGAGAAAGAGTGAAAGGGAGAATGATATAAAGAGTAAAAGAGAGGACTGGATAAATTATAAAAGTAGAAATAAGGGAGAAAAAATGATATAAAAAATAAATAAATAGACGAAAAAAGAAATATAAAAGGTAAGAAACGAATAAAAATAAATAAATGTATAAATTGATTACAGGGTATAGCTACTATAATAATAGATAGAAGCCATTAAAAATTACAGTATTTTCGTGTATAGAGTTAATTTTCTGTGACTACTGTTGCCCTTAAATGCTGACTATTGATGCGTTTACATATTGACTGACATCAACTTGAAAAATTCATATTTATGAAACATACGATCATATTGCGAGGCAAATGATTATCTACATTTTGATCATATATTTTCACGATAAACCACGACGTAAAACAATTTCTTTTTGCTGGTTTTCACGTTTCGTTGATCTCTCCAATATTTCGTCGAGACTCCACAAGTATTCAGGCCATCATCTGATCACATTGAGGCCGATGTTTTCCGGCAGCTTTCCCGTAATTTCTGGCACAATGTGGAGGGAAAGTGTGACGTCACGATTTTGACATCGCCAACATCGAGAGTGGACTAAAAAAATCTTGGGATACGAATATTTAACAATTCCATTAACTTTTACAGGCAGATACAGAAATCTTAGAGCTAGTCACCAGTTTCCTCGACTTGATAGTACTAACTTCTCGACTATACTTTGAGTGACATCAATATTTTCTCCACTTTTCTTCTTTATTTAAGTAATAGACACATGGGAATGGCTTAATACCGGCGCCGGCATAACGGACACTGCAATAGGAAGAGATACCATACACATAACAACTTCAAGTCACACAATGTATGCCCTATTGGATTGGTGGATACCTTCGTCGTTGACCGTCTATGGCATTTCTGTGGCAGCCAATGATGATCACCAATTGTGGACAGTCACAAATAACTTCAATGTTATGGTTAAAAACGTATCAGCTGAGAACCCCGTCGGAGACAACTTTATTTGTCCTATGGCAGCTTTGACAATAGTGTCCACAGGCAGAAGTGGGCATCTCATTGGTATCAATACATACAGTAAGATATATTATCTTTCATTAACTTACTTTGATAAACGTACGCATTTCAAAGAACAGTATCGGTTTATAAGTCTACCATTAATGATGTAGATCGTTAAATTTTTGACCATTATTGAGTAGATTCGAAGCCAGAGACTGTATAGAAATTGCCTTGAGTTCCGGAAAGTTCTATTTGGTATTCTTAGCTATCCACAAGCACAAGTCTCAATAGAGTGCGATAACAAGACACACAATCAACACTTCCAAACTCTGCAACAAGACTGCACTCTTCACTTGCTACATACCAAACAAACCTTTTCCCCATTTGCCTTTTATTGATGTAGCAAAATATGAGGTGAGAAGAAGTTGAAACCGTAGCAGGAAAATTCTCATCTTTACATGCGCTCTTACTACATTTTATTGCATACACCTATTAATGAGATATAAATAAATAAATATATAAATGTATAAACTTCTTATATGCTTATATGCTTTGTGGACTATTCGAAAGCCTTTGATAATGCCAGGAATGTGGCACAACAGAATGGTCAACAGAATGGTCTGGTATTCAAAAGGGGGTAAGGCAGGGTTGCATTCTGTTTCCAGCGCTATTCAATATGTACACAAAAATGAAATGCGAGAAGTGATGGACGACAATCATGTAGAAAACTTTGATCTTTCCCAAGTTACTGGGGAGCCAGTAGGGCATTTACAATACGCAAATGATGCCGCTTTGTTGTCAAGTACCAGAGAAGAGCTCAAGGGCATGCGTATTCCCTGTGGTAACTTATGCCTGTCATAGTTGGGTGCTCCGAAAACCAGATGAAAAGTGGATAACAGCGTTCGAAAATAAATGCTATCGGGAGATTTTACGAGTGTCATGGACCCAGCGACGAAGAAATGAGAGCATCAGAAGTGAGCTGTCAGTAAAGACTGATTGGTTACTGTGGTATGTAAAGAAACAGAAAGTCGCCTACTTTGGTCACGTCAGGCGGCATGACGGGCTAGAAAAGAGGATTATGGAAGGGTAGATAGCAGGATGAAGGGGAAGAGGGATACCTAAATGCAAGTAGGATAGGACTATCATAGAAGTCTGGAAAGCTTCAATGCAATGGGACAGGTTTCGTCAAGCAACAAGGGAGGTTACGCTCTGATTAGAGTGCCTTGATGATGCTGATTTCTCTATTATTGTTAATTGAAACATCATTAACCCTTGCAAAAATGTCTCACAAGTGAGTTATAAGCAAGACAAAGTTTCTTTGGGGAGGGGACCAAGGTTTTGGCGGAGGAATATTGGGGTGTAATCCGAGAGTTAGCTGTAGCTAGAGTATGTTTTCATTCATTGTTGATCCCAATAATTCTGAACATAAGAATTAAGGCTCAAATGGGGAAAAAAAGGCAAAAACTACATTAATAAGGTGCATTTTGGTAGTTATGGAAAAATCATCTTAATGTTGATGTATTAATTGTAATCAAACGATATCCTCATGATTTTGTGAGAGGATATTCTGATTGCTTCAATCAGATTCCCCCATTACAACAATTTTAAAGCTATGTTTAACAAATAATGTCACACTCTGTTATTATTTGGATTCCATGAAACAAGGCCATTACTACATTTTAAAATATTCATTTAGAAGTTCATCAAGGGAGAGGGGCGAGGCAGCAAGCTTATTTCATTGGGGGTAGTACGCTCGTGCTCCCCGTGGCTTCGTGCATCTCTACTGTCAGAAAAAGTGGTCGAAGATGTTATACTTAGAATGCTAAGCCTGAAGTATTTGAGAGTTAAAAATATAGTTTAAAAGGGAAGACTATAATAACGTTTATTGATTTCCTTCTTCAAAGAGTGTGCCTTTTAAATTTATTAATCAACTTTTTAGTAATAAGTGAAGCCCTTTGCTGGGATAGTGTTGTCCAATACGGTTCTTACAGGTTAGCAATTTTAACCTCAATGCGGCCGCAGCCTCGCAAAAATACGTTATCTGAAGTGTCAATGGTAGTGCTAAAAGCTCAGATAAACATCGACCATGGCTGAAAAATAGTCGACTTCTCTTCATTGACTGTTGACGAACCTCATAACTTATTAAAACAACGTGAAATTTCGTGCTCTGGATATCGGACGTCAAAACCCATACAACTATGTAAGTCAGTGTTAAGACTCACTGACTTTCTCTAAAGAACTAGAGGAACTGACTGTGAAGAAATAAACCCTACCTTTTGCATGCAGCCTCTCTATCAAACAAAATGAAAACGAGGACTTCTCTAGTCTGAAAGAACCGTATTGATAAACTTACTTAGGTATCGTGAATGTGACTACGAACCAAGTAATTGGTATGCAATGCAAGAATCACCTCGAGAATTGATGCATTAAAACGCCCATTGAATCAAATTTTATATTTATATCTATTATGAAAATAGTGAATCAAGCTTTTTACAACTTTTCCAGGTGCGAAGTTGAGATATCTGAGATACGCTTTTTCAGGTTCGACCTAGATCTTTAGGAACCAGGTGAAGATATTGTAATAAATTTGTATGCTAAATATAAGAAGATATACAAAAGTTTAAAACCATAAGTGTAACATCACTTTCAAGTAAGAAGGAATTACAGCTGTTTTTGTAAGCTTAAAAAATCTATTAGCCATTATAAAATAGTATGCTTAAAACTTACATGGAGATTTTGGGACACGTAATTTTCTTCATTGTTCTTGTTTTGTAAACACCTGTTGCAATGAACAGTTTAATGCATCCGTTACCAAGGTCATTGAAAATAGCTTTACTCCTTGACATAACGAGCTCAGAGAAATTTTTGTGAAATAGAACGTACTATTATTTAGGGGTACCCTACCCTCAGTTTTTGTAGGAAATGATTCGAATATGTTTGGCTCGGGTCCGGACACCGTTGTAATAAAAGTTTCTTACTTCCTAGTATCTTTTCACAAAACACAATGTAAAAACATTAAGTCTCTCTCTTGCTCTTCCTGGCAACTTGTCAATAGGCTTTGTGCAGATGGACTGCTAAATAGTAGTATTTTCACAGTCAAGTATCTGAACCCATAGGAAAGTAGTTTCAATAGATCCCCTCCTAACAAATATGCCTTTGGACTCTTGTAAAATCTAGCTGTTTTTAGAATCTACTTATGCAGGTTAATTATTAGTAATTATTTCGAGTTCTAATAGGTAGGACAAACAATGATTATTTATTGTAATACACAAACCATCATTTCTTACGAAGACTGTGCACAATAAGAATGTAGGAACATAAGAAGATATGAAAATATGCTCAAAAAAGGAACCTTTTACTTGCACTAAGTCAAGGGGCAACGCCTCCCCCACCCCAGGGCTCACATATCTTAGCAAAAATTCTTGTTGCAAAATTATACTTGTAATTAACTTTTTTGAATAAAATAGCTCAAACAGAAGTGGCTCTTGGTTATATAAAGAACATTTGCTATTGTTTTGCATAAAGTTATGAAGCAACAAGCGCTTTTTGACCATATTCCCCCAAAATTTCATTGTCGAGTTAATGTTTACTGTATTATGATCATCATATTCTATTTTAATGAATAAAAAATTACTACTAGAATGTCCCATTTCCACGTTGTTAAGATATAGTCTAAAATAAGGCCTGTATTTTTATAAAAACTTCAACATCGCAAAAATGAGATTTTGTGAAGTATGATATTACAAAAATGTCAGATTCGCATATAGGTAGCAATCTTAGAAAAGCCACTGTATCTCCCTTAAGTAATAGTTTATCATTTTAAAACTTTCTCGCTATGTGTGTGAAGTATTGTTTAATGTTTAGATAAAATTTTGGCAATGATTGTCGTAATTTGAGCAAATATGTCTGCATTTTATTCCAAAGTGTGGAAACCGTCAAGGGCAAAATTTCGAGTAAAGGTTTTGGCTCGTAGAATGTATGCACATTTGCTTGATCTTTGTGAACAAATTTAATACGTTCAAAATAACCCTCAAAGCTTGAAGGAGGAAATCAAGTGTGTTGGTATAATGGCTTTTAGGAATGTCAAATAGCAATTCTACATTGTATTTCACATTTGAACTCTCTTTTGAAAGAGACAGTAATTGTTTTATAAGGCTTTTGTATTTTTAATATAGTTACTGGTCTCTTCAAGAGGAATCAGGCAATCTACATTTCCTAAATGTTTGTTAAAAATATCGGATATTAAAGGAAAAAATATAAAGCCAAAGAGGCAAAGGTTCTGAATGCACAGAACTCCAACATTAAGGGAGAGAGAGAGAGATGGGGAGAGTGAGCGGAAAATTTTTGAGTTAAATTGTTATTGTTCATTTAGTTTTCTGTCAAACCATCGTGCAGTGGCTCGTAAACCTAGTTTTGTACTTCCGCTGAACATGACAGAATGTTGCTCTGGCATTGTCACTGCATCCCATGATGTTGTGATCATCATTAGAATTTTATTTCACCCGAGCCGTGTTCCCTCGCTTCTTTCAAACCCCGGAGGAGACACAGATTTCGCATTTCTCTCGTATTCAATTAATCTTTTTCTGATATTTACCTTTTTCCAGCGGGAGAACTTTGGACTAGAACCGGTTTTAGCCAGACGAACCCATGCGGCACAGGTTACGAATTTACAGGCCTTCGCGGGCTCTCCAAAGTAGCATGTGGATTCACATTTTGCTGGTTTGTTTCTACGGACAACAAGTTATATTGGTCTGGTCGATTTCCAGATACATATAATCTCTACGTTCAACAGATGATTTATCTGAATGACAATGCAAACAATATAGCAGCTCGTGGCTACGATAAAGCATGGAAAATAGATTTAAACGGAATAGCTTGGAGAGCAGTTGGAATTCGAGACTATGATGTAGACCGTCTGCGATATGAGTTAGGGGGGAAACAGACTGTCAAATTTGTTGACATTGACTTCAGTGAGCAATACATAACAGGAGCAGTGGGAGTTGACTTGTGGTACTACGTATTAACAGGTAAAATCATTGTATTCAAATTAGATAACTTCTTTCATTTATAATGGATTTTTGGCAACAAAATGCAAACAATTTTACCACAAGATGGGCGAACAAAAAATTGTTTTTCCTAAATAGCATTTATTTTCTGTCTGAAACGTTTCTGCTATTTCTCGACACATCCCAGGAAAGCTTATTGTTCTGTTTGACGTTTTAACTAACCATCTGAATTTGATATACTACTCCACTGTCTTCTCCACGTTAAAATAGTTGGTCACGATATGTGACAGATAAGTGAACTTCCCTCAGTTCGTTATCATTTTTCCTGCAATCTAGTAATCTTTGGATAGATATTTTGACCATCATGTTATAAAATAAAGCCCAGAAAAATTCCTCTATAATTGCCATAATAAATAACTCCATTTTGGTCACACTTAAAATTGTTCTCATTGTCATCATCATCATCATCATCATCATCATCATCATCATCATCATCATCATCATCATCATCATCATCATCATACTTATAATATGCAATAATAAAAAATATCATTTATGATATACGTTAAGTATCCCATTGTTGGACAAAATCGTAACATGGCCTTCCCAATGTTTCCCGTCTACAGATTTATTCTTCCAGTTTGATTTTCCCCACAGTACCCATGTCACTCGTCTCCTCATCTCTTTCAAAATACTGCTATGTGCCTCTTGGTATCTGCAAAGTTTATCAACCTTGATTGTTTA